>VTFQ01000650.1:0-25004 GCA_036281575.1 Ancherythroculter nigrocauda
AGAATTGAGAGCTATAAATGAGCACTTCTGAGAAAAAAAGAAATCAGAATTGCAAATTATATATCACAAAGTTTTTTGTTAAAGCTACTGTATTAAAGAAATTGGAGGAAAAAAGAAAAGGAAATTGTGTCATTATTTACCCACCGTAGAAGTTGTTTAAAACCCGAATACATTTCTTCTGTTGAACATACAAGTTTTTTTTGAAGAAAGTGGGTAACCAAACAGCTGGTCCCCAGTGAGTTCCATAGTAGGAAAGAAAATACTATGGATGTCAATGGGTACTAGCAAGTGTTTGGTAACCCACGTTCTTCAAAATATGATCTTTTGTGTTCAGCACAAGACAGAAATTAATACAGATTTGGAACAACTTTAAAGTGAGTAAATAAAGAGAATTTTCATTTTTGGTTGAACTACCCCTTTAAGGACAAGTCGCAGCATTTGTTGTCTGTCCTTTTAAGGCTCTTGCTCGCATTTAATATATTGACACGCATTCGATTTTCTCTCAACTGTTTACTTTAACTTTACACAACCAATGGTGTAAACCTTGTGTGTATTGACAGTATTAGCAGAATAAGATGCGAATGATAACTTTGTCCAGCAAATGCAGTGTTTGACAGGCTTTTAGAGTGTGCGCACTTCGAGTGTATTGCTCAGAAAAGCAGGTGTCAGATCAGCACGCAGATAAAATGTTTAAATGGCAAGGCTTTAAAACTCATGCAAATAATAAACTTTTGTGAATAACTGCAGTGTTCCGTGAGTATAACTCTACTGCTGTGTTAACATGTGATTTGAATGTATGTCGCTTTGTACTACACAGTTTGTTGAGACAGAGGCACCAGGACTGCAACTGACAGAAAGCACTATAGCACGATACAACAATATTTCTTCAAAAGCAGATCGTGGAAACCTTTTAATCATCCATGATCAAAAATCGCACACACCTATAAATTTGTTTATTTCGGACACAGCAAGTGTCACAGCTCAAATGTCCAAACCCCGCCTAATAACAAGCAAGAGGAAGTACCGCAATGGAAAACACTCGGCAACTGATTGTAAAATATACTAGGACTAAGAGGGGCATCTTATAATACAGTTGCTGGTCATATAATTAGAATATCATCAAAAAGTTGATTTATTTCACTAATTCCATTCAAAAAGTGAAACTTGTATATTATATTCATTCATTACACACAGACTGATATATTAAAATGTTTATTTCTTTTAATTTTGATGATTATAACTGACAACTAAGGAAAATCCCAAATTCAGTATCTCAGAAAATTAGAATATTGTGAAATACTGAAGACACCTGGTGCCACACTCTAATAAGCTAATTAACTCAAAACACCTGCAAAGGCCTTTAAATGGTCTCTCAGTCTAGTTCTGTAGGCTACAAAATCATGGGGAAGACTGCTGACTTGACAGTTGTCCAAAAGACGACCATTGACACCTTGCACAAGGAGGGCAAGACACAAAAGAGGCTGGCTGTTCACAGAGCTCTGTGTCCAAGCACATTAATAGAGAGTCGAAGGGAAGGAAAAGATGTGGTAGAAAAAAAGTGTACAAGCAATAGGGATAACCGCACCCTGGAGAGGATTGTGAAACAAAACCCATTCAAAAATGTGGGGGAGATTCACAAAGAGTGGACTGCAGCTGGAGTCAGTGCTTCAAGAACCACTACGCACAGACGTATGCAAGACATGGGTTTCAGCTGTCGCATTCCTTGTGTCAAGCCACTCTTGAACAACAGACAGCGTCAGAAGGGTCTCGCCTGGGCTAAAGACAAAAAGGACTGGACTGCTGCTGAGTGGTCCAAAGTTATGTTCTCTGATGAAAGTAAATTTTGCATTTTTTGCACTTCCCCAGAGTCTGGAGGAAGAGAGGAGAGGCACACAATCCATGTTGCTTGAGGTTCAGTGTAAAGTTTCCACAGTCAGTGATGGTTTGGGGTGGCATGTCATCTGCTGGTGTTGGTCCACTGTGTTTTCTGAGGTCCAAG
Source organism: Ancherythroculter nigrocauda (assembly GCA_036281575.1). Taxonomy (NCBI): domain Eukaryota; kingdom Metazoa; phylum Chordata; class Actinopteri; order Cypriniformes; family Xenocyprididae; genus Ancherythroculter; species Ancherythroculter nigrocauda. Next base: position 2,000 of record VTFQ01000650.1, read on the forward strand.
GTCAACGCAGCCATATACCAGGAAGTTTTAGAGCACTTCATGCTTCCTGCTGCTGACCAACTTTATGGAGATGCAGATTTCATTTTCCAACAGGACTTGGCACCTGCACACAGTGCCAAAGCTACCAGTACCTGGTTTAAGGACCATGGTATCCCTGTTCTTAATTGGCCAGCAAACTCGCCTTAACCCCATAGAAAATCTATGGAGTACTGTGAAGAGGAAGATGCGATATGCCAGACCCAACAATGCAGAAGAGCTGAAGGCCACTATCAGAGCAACCTGGGCTCTCATAACACCTGAGCAGTGCCACAGACTGATCCACTCCATGCCACGCCGCATCGCTGCAGTAATTCAGGCAAAAGGAGCCCCAACTAAGTATTAAGTGCTGTACATGCTCATACTTTTCATGTTCTTGTCTTTTGTGGTCTTAAGTAATATTCAAATTTTCTGAGATACTGAATTTGGGATTTTCCTTAGTTGTCAGTTATAATCATCAAAATTAAAAGAAAAACATTTGAAATATATCATTCTGTGTGTAATGAATGAATATAATATACAAGTTTCACTTTCTGAATGGAATTAGTGAAATAAATCAACTTTTTGATGGTATTCTAATTATATGTCCAGCACCTGTAAATTCACAAAATTTATTTCAAATTTAATTCAAGCACTTTCAAGGACCAATATTTGTTTTCAAGTACTTTCCAGGCCTTGAATTCATGTGTCCGAAATGCAAGTACTTTCAAGGGGCATGGGAACCCTGTATATTAATAAATATCCTGACGCATCCGAGCTTTATAATGATAGTGAATGGGATCAACGAGTATGAAGCTGAAGAAAGTGCATCCATCCATCATAAACGTACTCCACACGGCTCCGGGAATTAAGAAAGTCCTTCTGAAGCGAAGCAATGTGTTGTGTATGAAAAATATCTATAGTTAAAATATCTAGCTTCCGCCAGACCGCCTTCAGCATTCAAAGCATAACTGATGAAGTAGGACGTAGCATAAGCTTTTTGAACTGAGAGAGTTTTACACTTTCTTCATAAGTTGAATACGGAAGGCGGTCTGGCGGAAGCTAGACATTTTACTTCATAACTTGTTAAATATGGATATTTTTTTACACAAATGCATCGCTTCGCTTCAGAAGGCCTTCATTAACCCCCTGGAGCTGTGTGGAGTACGTTTATGATGGATGGATGTGGATTAAGACACTTTCTTCAGTTCATACTCACTGATCCCGTTCACCATCATTATAAAGCTTGGATCCGTTAGGATATTTATTAATATAACTCTGATTGTTCATCAGAAAGAAGAAAGTTATATACAGATAGGATGGCTTGAGGGTGAGTAAAGCTTGGGCTAATTTTTATTTGAAAGTGAACTAATCCTTTAATAACTTAAAATAATAAACTTTATCAATGAGTCATTAGGCTAACTTAAAAAAAAAAGTTTGTTCTGTTAAAACAAACCACACACACAAAAAAAACCAAACAAAAAAAACAAATACCCCCCCCCCCAAATAAATAAATAAATAAAAATAAATTCAAACAAAACCAAATGCAAAACAAATTCTTTTATATGGTTCAATGTTTGTTTGTCAGTTCAATGTCCAGGAAGAAAAGCAACAGAAGTAGTGTGTAAAGACTTACATGATTGCAGTCTGCACCGATCTCCGTGTCCTAAAGAGAGATAAAAAAAAAAATAAAAAAAATTAAATTACAAGTCTTCACAGACAAAAGTAATGTGCAAGAGTACATGATTTTCAAGGTCGACAAGCCCTGAATAATTAGGCTGGTTTCTGGTTCACCTGACCCTGATTATTTAAGGGCATTTTAAACATAATTCTTGCGTTCACAAACAGGTAGGAGAAGCACAGCTATTTAACCAAATGCAGTGTCTCGAAGTGCGTTTTTTAAAACTGCTTTTAACTTCACACTGTCTTAACACTTGCTGTAGATCGTTCAAAGTAGGAGAGTTTAACCTGGTAGTGTTCCACTGTATCGCTCACGGGACACATACCTTTCAAAAGAGACCAAAACCATGCATACACTCCAAATGATTCAAGAACAGCATGCAATTTACTTTGGGTAGCCCTTTTTTTTTTTCTTTAGGCATTTCAGGCAAATTTTACAGGAATGCTAAGGGGTTAAAGCACTGGTGCTTCAAAGGGGTTCAATTTAAAGACTCAAGAACAGAAAGTTTTACCATGCAAACTAAGCTAAAGCTACGCTTAATATCAAAGTAAAAAAAAAAAAAAAGAAAAACAGTAGTTGCAGTTGTTGGACAACTCGTCTAATGTTATGGCCCATCCTAAGTAAGCAGTGTCTCAAGTAGTGACTGCTGCTAGTCCTGTATTTACTTTAAGGCTTACGAAGTGTATTTGCGTTGATTTGTGACCCCGGGAAGAGGAGAGGTGCAAATTAAAACTAGATACAAACAGATAAGGACTCAGGCCTCGCGCTCTTCCTGTTGCACATCCTGTGTGGACTGCTAATATTTGACATGTGATCATCTGACTGAGTCAAAGGATAAGTGTAGGACCATATAAAACTGCTGATAAAAGTTAAACATTTTTAAACAATTAAAAATTTCAACTTAATTACACTTTAGGCTCTTTTTAACTTTAGATTTAGAAAGATTAAACAATATAGTGAAATAAAATCAACATACATTGATAAAGTAATAATGAAACTTTTGCTTTTTTAGCCTACCAAAACCCACATTGCAAACCGGTGGATGTACATTATATGGGCCATAGCAGCATTATTTCACTTTCTCCTGGAGACTCTAATACTGTGAGTCTCAATGAACAAAAGCACACTGTTGAAGACCAACGTACCAAAATATGACCAACACGCTGGTCATTTGCATCTCAAATAAACATACAACTTTCAGTTTTGTACCATTATGACTCTCTTCCTCGTGCCATTCACAGAAGGAAACAAAAAGTTAAGCTTTACAGCAATGTTTGGCATGAACAAGGACAGTATTTTGCAACATGACAGCTGACTAAGCATTTAAGTTTGACTAATGTGTGAGGGATTATGACAGTCACTGCAATCGCTGAAGACTGAGAAAAATATGAAAGCTATTTGACGAATCTGAAATAACGCGGCAACGTGAAGAATTAAAGAGAAGATCAAAATCTATAGAAACAGAGAAAGTATGTCATCAATGGCAGCTTAAAGGCATTTTAATTACCTTTTATTCCTCCGCTAATAAAATTGCTCTTTGTGATGCGAAATGTCAGCAGCACTGAGAGCCAAAAAGTGATCAACATAACAGTAGGGTCTCCCTAACCATGATGACTTGATACTGATCTTTATTTGAACAGCTGAGAACAAGCCCAGACAGAGAGCGTCCTCGACATAGCACAGGACAGCTGTTAACGGCCTGCTGCAAATATCAAGCATGCAATTCTTGATTCCCATGGGGTGAAGCCTTGATAAGTGTCACAATGTTACTAAAAACAGCATCTAAATCCAATCAAAGACAGAGAAACCTGCTTTGACCCCAGTCTGTGCTGAGAGCATCTTCTTAGCCCTTGATTGTTGCAACGGGGTTTATCAATTCTAAAAGGATTTAAAGAAACTCAAATACAGAGCTTCTCTATGTAATAATGCTGCATTTGTCATATCTAATTCAAGTGAAAACAATAAAACAATGTTTATAACCCTGTATGATCACGACAAGATATCAGGAAACAACGCTGCTTACAGACCAGAAAATCACTGTTAGAGGACACAATCTTGACCGTTGTCCCCTCAACATCATATGAATGGTCTGGCGACAAGATCTTTCCTCCAGCTGTGTCAGGCTTTTATTTTAGAAAGCAGCATTTTTAAAAAGCCACCAGGGCCTTTTGCCTCTGGCAGATCATAAATAATGGAGGTAAACAAACTGTCTCCATTCAGTCTTTATTTTATTTATAAGAAACAATGAGGAACATTGTACAGCTAAATAATTGGCTTTACTGCAAGAACGTGCACTGACAGTGTATTTTCTATAAGAAGAGAAAGTCTAGAGATTCAGTTATAAAGACATACATAGTAAACTCCCTGATATCTTTATGACATGCAATCCTTCGGCAATAAAATGTAAAACGGAGAAAGAACATGAGCTAGATCAAAGTAGCGACCCAAAATAACCTATAACAACAATGAACAGTCAAGAAATAACCTGTAATGTGATGAACAGATGAGAAGTAACTTGTAATATGATTAACATCTGAGGAATAGGCTAACTGGTAATGTGATGAACAGCTGAGAAATAACCGGTCCTGCAATGTGATGGACAACCAAAGAAATAAAAGCTGCAATGTGATGAACAGCCAAAGAAATAAGCTGTCCTGCAATGTGATGAACATCTGAGAAATAACCTGTAATGTGATGAACAGCTGAGAAAAATCCTGCAATGTGGTGAACAGCTGAGAAATAACCTGCAGTGTGGTGAACAGCTGAGAAATAACCTGCAACGTGGTGAACAGCTAAGAAATAACCTGCAATGTGATGAACAGCTAAGAAATAACCTGCAATGTGATGAACAGCTGAGAAAAATCCTGCAATGTGGTGAACAGCTGAGAAATAACCTGCAGCATGATGAACAGCTGAGAAATAACCTGCACTGTGATGAACAGCTGAGAAATAACCTGCACTGTGGTGAACAGCTGAGAAATAACCTGCACTGTGATGAACAGCTGAGAAATAACCTGCACTGTGGTGAACAGCTGAGAAATAACCTGTCCTGCAGTGTGATGAATAGCTGAGAAATAACCTGTCCTGCAGTGTGATGAACAGCTGAGAAATAACTTGCAGCATGATGAACAGCTGAGAAATAACCTGCAGTGTGGTGAACAGCTGAGAAATAACCTGCACTGTGATGAACAGCTGAGAAATAACCTGTCCTGCAGTGTGATGAACAGCTGAGAAATAACCTGCAATGTGATGAACAGCTGAGAAATAACCTGCAGTGTGGTGAACAGCTGAGAAATAACCTGCACTGTGATGAACAGCTGAGAAATAACCTGTCCTGCAGTGTGATGAACAGCTGAGAAATAACCTGCAATGTGATGAACAGCTGAGAAATAACCTGCACTGTGGTGAACAGCTGAGAAATAACCTGCACTGTGATGAACAGCTGAGAAATAACCTGCACTGTGATGAACAGCTGAGAAATAACCTGCAGTGTGGTGAACAGCTGAGAAATAACCTGTCCTGCACTGTGATGAACAGCTGAGAAATAACCTGCACTGTGATGAACAGCTGAGAAATAACCTGCACTGTGATGAACAGCTGAGAAATAACCTGCAGTGTGGTGAACAGCTGAGAAATAACCTGTCCTGCACTGTGATGAACAGCTGAGAAATAACCTGCAGTGTGGTGAACAGCTGAGAAATAACCTACAATGTGATGAACAGCTGAGAAATAACCTGTCCTGCAATGTGATGAACAGCTGAGAAATAACCTGCAGTGTGATGAACAGCTGAGAAATAACCTGCAATGTGATGAACAGCTGAGAAATAACCTGTCCTGCAGTGTGATGAACAGCTGAGAAATAACTTGCAGCATGATGAACAGCTGAGAAATAACCTGCACTGTGATGAACAGCTGAGAAATAACCTGCACTGTGATGAACAGCTGAGAAATAACCAGCAGTGTGGTGAACAGCTGAGAAATAACCTGCAGTGTGGTGAACAGCTGAGAAATAACCTGCACTGTGGTGAACAGCTGAGAAATAACCTGTCCTGCAGTGTGATGAATAGCTGAGAAATAACCTGTCCTGCAGTGTGATGAACAGCTGAGAAATAACTTGCAGCATGATGAACAGCTGAGAAATAACCTGCAGTGTGGTGAACAGCTGAGAAATAACCTGCACTGTGATGAACAGCTGAGAAATAACCTGCACTGTGATGAACAGCTGAGAAATAACCTGCAGTGTGGTGAACAGCTGAGAAATAACCTGCAGTGTGGTGAACAGCTGAGAAATAACCTGCACTGTGATGAACAGCTGAGAAATAACCTGCACTGTGATGAACAGCTGAGAAATAACCTGCAGTGTGGTGAACAGCTGAGAAATAACCTGTCCTGCACTGTGATGAACAGCTGAGAAATAACCTGCAGTGTGGTGAACAGCTGAGAAATAACCTGCACTGTGATGAACAGCTGAGAAATAACCTGCACTGTGATGAACAGCTGAGAAATAACCTGCAGTGTGGTGAACAGCTGAGAAATAACCTGCACTGTGATGAACAGCTGAGAAATAACCTGCAATGTGATGAACAGCTGAGAAATAACCTGCAGTGTGGTGAACAGCTGAGAAATAACCTGTCCTGCACTGTGATGAACAGCTGAGAAATAACCTGCACTGTGATGAACAGCTGAGAAATAACCTGCACTGTGATGAACAGCTGAGAAATAACCTGCAGTGTGGTGAACAGCTGAGAAATAACCTGTCCTGCACTGTGATGAACAGCTGAGAAATAACCTGCAGTGTGGTGAACAGCTGAGAAATAACCTACAATGTGATGAACAGCTGAGAAATAACCTGCAGTGTGATGAACAGCTGAGAAATAACCTGCAGTGTGGTGAACAGCTGAGAAATAACCTACAATGTGATGAACAGCTGAGAAATAACCTGCAATGTGATGAACAGCTGAGAAATAACCTGCAGTGTGATGAACAGCTGAGAAATAACCTGTCCTGCAGTGTGATGAACAGCTGAGAAATAACTTGCAGCATGATGAACAGCTGAGAAATAACCTGCACTGTGATGAACAGCTGAGAAATAACCTGCACTGTGATGAACAGCTGAGAAATAACCAGCAGTGTGGTGAACAGCTGAGAAATAACCTGCAATGTGATGAACAGCTTAGAAATAACCTGCACTGTGATGAACAGCTGAGAAATAACCTGTAATGTGATGAACAGCTGAGAAATAACCGGCACTTTGATGAACAGCTGAGAAATAACCTGCAGTGTGGTGAACAGCTGAGAAATAACCTGCAATGTGATGAACAGCTGAGAAATAACCTGTCCTGCAATGTGATGAACAGCTGAGAAATAACCTGTCCTGCAATGTGATGAACAGCTGAGAAATAACCTGTCCTGCATTGTGATGAACAGCTGAGAAATCACCTGCAATGTGATGAACAGCTGAGAAATCACCTGCATTGTGATGAACAGCTGAGAAATAACCTGCAATGTGATGAACAGCTGAGAAATAACCTGCAATGTGATGAACAGCTGAGAAATAACCTTTCCTGCATTGTGATGAACAGCTGAGAAATAACCTGTCCTGCATTGTGATGAACAGCTGAGAAATAACCTTTCCTGCATTGTGATGAACAGCTGAGAAATAACCTTTCCTGCATTGTGATGAACAGCTGAGAAATAACCTGCAATGTGATGAACAGCTGAGAAATAACCTGCAATGTGATGAACAGCCAAAGAAATAACCTGCAATGTGATGAACAGCTGAGAAATAACCTGTCCTGCAGTGTGATGAACAGCTGAGAAATAACCTGTCCTGCAATGTGATGAACAGCTGAGAAATAACCTGCAATGTGATGAATAGCCAAAGAAATAACCTGCAATGTGATGAACAGCTGAGAAATAACCTGTAATGTGATGAACAGCCAAAGAAATAACCTGCAATGTGATGAACAGCTGAGAAATAACCTGCAATGTGATGAACAGCTGAGAAATAACCTGCAATGTGATGAACAGCTGAGAAATAACCTGCAATGTGATGAACAGCTGAGAAATAACCTGTCCTGCAATGTGATGAACAGCCAAAGAAATAACCTGCAATGTGGTGAACAGCTGAGAAATAACCTGTAATGTGATGAACAGCTGAGAAATAACCTGTAATGTGATGAACAGCTGAGAAATAACCTGCAATGTGGTGAACAGCTGAGAAATAACCTGCAATGTGGTGAACAGCTGAGAAATAACCTGTAATGTGATGAACAGCCAGAGAAATAACTTGCAATAATTTGATGAACAGCCATAAGGGGCTTTTGCACCGAAGGAAGTATATGCTTTATTACCTATAAATGGGCGGAAGTACCCACTTTTTGGTGTGTTCGCACCACAGGAACTGGGAACATTTTTAGTTCTAGGAAAAGCCTTTTGGGGGGACTAAATTAGCTACTATTTCAGAGTAGGGTCTAACCCAGCACAACAGGAACTACCAGTGGCGTAAAAGTATGCTGAACGCACGCGAAACACTGAAACCCTCCATTTTTAAAAAGCTGTGCAAACACAGTTTATAACCTATATATTTACCCCATGAACATGAAAAGCAGCTATAGACAGACCGACGTCAATGTCCGGTCTCTTCTCAACCTTTACGCTGCTAAGGAGTTAAATACCACGTGACTTTGAGGGGATCAAGCGAAACATGATTGTGTATTTCTGCTCAGCTAGCAACACTGTTTACATTCTTTGTTTAACAGTTCTCTCTAATAACGAATAAGATAGATTACGATCTGTTTAACAATCCTAACGAAGACAGAGAATGAGCGCTATGTGCTCGGACTCTGGCTAAGCCATTCTCAGCACTGTCAAAATAAAAGTCCCACACAATAACCAGAGTGGCAGGAAGTAAGTGGCGGCTTATGTCACTTCAGTTCCAACTGAGCTCTTAAGAGGACTGCCTTGGTGGCTAGTTCCTATACGACCCGGTGCGAAAGCCCCTATAGAAAATGACCCACCAACAACAGGCACTGGCTGCACAATCCAATACGAAACCAGAACCAACACCAAACCCACAATCAACACAAGTAAGAGGATACCCAGTTCTGCCAGTTAAGAGCCAATCAACAAATGTTCTTAGGAGTGAAAGTGTTGTTCGTGTAATCAGTAACTAAGAACTAACTACATGACTCACATTACACAGACCCTGATCTGACCAAACACTCCCAATGAATAGGACACTTCAGAAGCATTATTATAAAAGGATCTTATTGCTCCCACGTTTGTGATCATGCAATGATTGCAACGGTTTTATTGATTCAAAAGTCAGTGCTGTTTCACCAATGTCTAATCTTTGATCCACAAATGGCAGTATTCACAAATCTATTTGTTAAATGAACTCTCTACAAATGAAGTCCCTAAAACAGCGCACAACCAGTCAGTCAAGTCTAACAACAAAAGCACCAGGTCTCTGCAGCAGAAAGGCAGTATATCTCATGTAACTTGAATATCCGCAAATACTGTGAAGAAAGAGTTAAGATGTTTCAACCTACAGACTCTGCTAACAGGTATATGACAATGCATTTTCCTGGGAAGAGAGTGTGCATGATGCAAAATAAGAGGCTCAGACTAGAATCTAATCAAATAGTACACTGGCAAACGATTGGCGAAATATCGGTCATTTTGTGATTATCGGTATCTGCGATAACAGCGGCCATCGAAAGTCGCCATGAAACATACAAGGCGACGGATCGTTTCTGCAGTATTGTGACGTAAATGCGATTGTAATGCATTATGCAAAAAGAAGAAAAAGTAGGGCGCGGACTTGCTTCAATGCATCAGTTCGGTTGTTGATTGGATGTTGAGATGTGGGCGTGGCTGTCATGGAAGGGCGTTGTTTAAGGGCATTAAATGATTGGAGAAATCCAGCATACGTCACCAGGGCGAAGATCTTACGGTGGAAACGACAGACAAGTTATTAAATATTACACTGTCTTTTTTTAATTATGCGTAAAGGATCAAACATTTGAAATACATTGATTTTCATTTACGAAATAAATTAGGTAAATGTTCATTTCATGCCAACTTTAACAGAAGTCATTCCACTCATAATTTGCTGGCATTAGAAATTTTACCACCCCGTTTTAAATATTGGTATTCGTCATAAAAACATCTGAGAGCGCGCGTGACGTCATAGCTGACTAAACACCGCATACTTGGCGTATCGGTGAGTGCTAGGCAGCTTATAACGGGTTGAGGCACGGCTACAAACAGGAAACACATCTTCCCCCCTCTATTAATCATGATAACCAGTTTTTAAAACCTTGAACCCCCCAAAAAACCTGCACGTATGTGACATTCAGAGGCCTTTTCCTGCCAAAACATGTCTGGTTTCTATATATATATATTACCAAATATCTTCTCATGTCAACCCTGCTTACGTCAATATCTATATAATTTGTATGATCTGCAACTTATGAATGTCGCAAAACCGCACAAAGACTCTGCAGGTCCAGATGTGTGTTGTTATAACGCACTATGTAGACTGATGATCAGTCGATTCTGCACTGTATGTGGTTTAAATCGCAGACGCTGCATATAAAAACAGCCTCGGCTGTGTTTTCTTACGTCTTTTCGGTCCTGCAGGCACTCCAGCACGGCCAGGTTGTTGTTCCAGGAGTGTTTGGGGCAGATCCGGCTCACGTCCTCCCGACAGGCCGCCTCCTCTGCGAGCTTCCAGCCGCCGCTGCGACGAACCGACGAGGCCCCCTCCAACGCCATTGCTTTCGCTTCTCCCGCTGGATTTTTACCTCTTTCGCTATTGTCTGCGGGATTATCACTGTCTCCGTGAATTGATTTGGCTCCACGAGCAGAACAAATCGAGCCGGAGATGAATATCAACAGCAGCAGCAGCCGCTGCACACGTCTACACGCCGCCATCTTCGCTGAGCGAAATTACGGAACCTACTACGGCGAAGAAGGTGTTCATGAATATTAATCAGCACACGCTGACGTCACTCGCAGGCTTCCTGAAAGTCCCAGTCTGGCTTATTAATATTCATAAGCTAAATCCGGCACACTGTAGTAGGATTCGTCAGTTCTCTGTGGAAGTAGTGCGGAATTACGGTATTAAAACAGCACACCGATCGAGTCTGACACTGGCCACGTAGACTAAATACACTTCATCATCATTAGATGAAAGGAAGATAAGAGAGGGAATTAGCATTAAACAGGGACTTCAGAAATGGGCGGGATTCAGAGGCCCGGACCTGAGTATTTTAATATTTAAACTTAATCAAACAACTATAAGTTTATTGCTGGTATTATTCAGGTGTAAATCATGTTGAACGCTGTTGCTGTAATTCATAATATGTTGATGTCACCTGGTAAGTGTTGTTTATCTCAGCGTTGTTTTAGGATGGGCCAATCACAATCGTTTGTGATTACTGGGAAATATTTATTTTAAATAATTGTATCGAGATTTCTTATGTTGAATTTACATTTTATGTCAGACAATATTTCTGAAAATAACATTTAAATTTCTTTATAATTTATAGAGCAAATGTACCTTCAAAAAAAATAAAAAAATAAAATAATAAATAAAAACACGAATGTGGTTCAAGGCAGAATGCGCCCCCTGGAGGAAGACATTTATTTCCTACAGGAAATGTTAGTTTTATTCATTTTTATCTTTTTTTCTGAAGGTTTTTCATGTATCATTCGCCTGGTTTATAGGACATTTTATAGCTAAAAACATTGTGAAAACGTTTTTGTTTTTCTGTCTGTTGCTTATTTTCTGATTTATCTAGGGATAAAAGAGAAATTTAAAAAAAGCCCCTCTATAAACACCTTCAACTCTTAATAACATGATAATAAAATTAGGTGAGAATTTTGAACCTGGGTTTATTCAATGTACATTTGTTTTTTTTTTTTGGAAATATATGCAAATAAGTGCATATTTAATTAGATAACACCTCATTTGCATTTTTAAACTGGGGATAAGATGGTGATGCTTACATTTTTACCCTGTTCACCTGTGGTGTCTTGCCTTGACTGATATTCAGTTTACTATAGTAAAAAAACTTTAAACTTTTAAAGGATTAGTTCACTTTCAAATAAAATTTTCCTGAATTTACTCACCCCCATGTCATCCAAGATGTTCATGTCTTTCTTTCTTCAGTCGAAAAGAAATGAAGGTTTTTGATGAAAACATTCCAGGATTTTTCTCCTTATAGTGGACTTCAATGGGGTTCAACAGGTTGAAGGTCAAAATTACAGTTTCAGTGCAGCTTCAAAGGGCTTTAAACGATACCAGACGAGGAATAAGAGTCTTATCTAGAGAAACCATCGCTCATTTACAAAAAAAATACAAATGTATATGCTTTATGGTATCTGGTATTGTTTAAAGCCCTTTGAAGCTGCACTGAAACTGTAATTTTGACCTTCAACCGTCTGGAGGCCATTGAAGTCCACTATAAGGAGAAAAATCCTGGAATGTTTTCATCAAAAACCTTAATTTCTTTTCGACTGAAGAAAGACAGACATGAACATCTTGGATGACATGGGGGTGAGTAAATCATCAGGAAAATTTTATATGAAAGTGGACTAATCCTTTAATTACCCAAAAGTTAACCACTGAAAATGCACTGTTTTTTCCTAATGATTTTAATGTTCCAGTCCCTTAAGGTGTTTAAGTTCTCACAAACTGTCAAAGTATGTAGGCATTTATTTTAATAAAGTAATAAAACAACACTTACATATATACAATGAGAGTAGTGAACAATGATCACTCAACTAAAACATTAAGAAAGCACTGATTTACACTTTTAAACAAAACATTTTTATAAAGAACACAAAAAAAAAAAAAAAAAAAAAAAAACAGGCTTTCAGTATAAAACATGCACACAGTGAATGGACAGTCTCAGACCAGCAGCAGCCACGCATTTGGTTTCTGTAAGATAATTATTCAGATGTTCGTTTGAAGGTTTCTCAGAGTCTCACTCCCACTTATAGACCTTCAGCATCTTCTCGGTCAGAGAGGCCAGATAGCTGCCCTGGTTGACCTGGAAAGGACAGATGTCCAGCACAGGGAGATCTGCGGGCATTTTCTGCAGCAGAGCACCAGTGCCGGCATCCCAGACCTGCAGAAATCAGTCAATGTTAGTCAAAGTGCATTAAAGTCACCATCAAACTGATACACAAACATCAACTTCCCTATGTACTGTTGTTTCCACAATTAAATAAAAATAAATTAAAAAATAGGTAATTGCGACTTTTTATAAACAGAGTTTCTCACAATTCTGACTTTTTTCTCACAATCACGACTTACAATTCTGACTTTTTTCTCGCAATTACGAGTTTCTCACAATTCTGACTTTTTTCTAACAATTACGAGTTTCTCACTATACGACTCACAATTTTGACTTTTTCCTCACAATCACGACTTACAATTCTGACTTTTTTCTCTCAATTACGAGTTTCTCACAATTCTGACTTTTTTCTCGCAATTACGAGTTTCTCACAATTCTGACTTTTTTCTCTCAATTACGAGTTTCTCACAATTCTGACTTTTTTCTCGCAATTACAAGTTTCTCACAATTCTGACTTTTTTCTCGCAATTACGACTCACAATTCTTTCTCGCAATTACGAGTTCTCAAAATTCTGACTCACAATTACGAGTTTATCACAATTGTGACTTTTTTCCTCGCAATTACGAGTTTCTTACAATTCTGACTCTCACAATTACGAGTTTCTCACAATTCTGACTCTCACAATTACGAGTTTATCACAATTTTGACTTTTTTTCTCGCAATTACGAGTTTCTCAAAATTCTGAATCTCACAATTACGAGTTTATCACAATTGTGACTTTTTTCCTCGCAATTACGAGTTTCTCACAATTACGAGTTTCTCAAAATTCTGACTTTTTCCCCCTCACAATTACGAGTTTCTCACAATTCTGACTCCCACAATTACGAGTTTATCACAATTGTGACTTTTTTCCTCGCAATTACGAGTTTCTCACAATTCTGACTCTCACAATTACGAGTTTCTCACAATTCTGAATCTCACAATTACGAGTTTATCACAATTGTGACTTTTCCCCCCTCACAATTACGAGTTTCTCACAATTCTGAATCTCACAATTACGAGTTTATCACAATTGTGACTTTTTTCCTCGCAATTACGAGTTTCTCACAATTCTGACTCACAATTACGAGTTTCTCAAAATTCTGACTTTTTCCCCCTCACAATTACGAGTTTCTCAAAATTCTGACTTTTTCCCCCTCACAATTACGAGTTTCCCACAATTCTGACTTTTCCCCCCTCACAATTACGAGTTTCTCACAATTCTGAATCTCACAATTACGAGTTTATCACAATTGTGACTTTTTTCCTCGCAATTACGAGTTTCTCACAATTACGAGTTTCTCAAAATTCTGACGTTTTCCCCCTCACAATTACGAGTTTCTCACAATTCTGACTCTCACAATTACAAGTTTATCACAATTGTGACTTTTTTCCTCGCAATTACGAGTTTCTCACAATTACGAGTTTATCACAATTGTGACTTTTCCCCCCTCACAATTATGAGTTTCTCACAATTCTGACTCTCACAATTACAAGTTTATCACAATTGTGACTTTTTTCCTCGCAATTACGAGTTTCTCACAATTCTGACTCTCACAATTACGAGTTTATCACAATTCTGACTCTCACAATTACGACTCACAATTTTTTTCTCACAATTACGAGTTTCTCACAATTCTGACTCTCACAATTACGAGTTTATCACAATTGTGACTTTTTTCCTCGCAATTACGAGTTTCTCACAATTCTGACTCACAATTACGAGTTTCTCACAATTCTGACTCTCACAATTACGACTCACAATTCTTTTTTTCTCACAATTACGACTCACAATTCTTTTTTTCTCACAATTACGAGTTTCTCACAATTCTGACTCTCACAATTACGAGTTTATCACAATTGTGACTTTTTTCCTCGCAATTACGAGTTTCTCACAATTCTGACTCTCACAATTAGGAGTTTCTCACAATTCTGACTCTCACAATTACGAGTTTCTCACAATTCTGACTCTCGCAATTACGAGTTACTCACAATTTTGACTTTTTTCCTCTCACAATTACGGCTCACAATTCTGACTTTTTTCCTCGCAATTATGACTCACAATTCTGACTCTCGCAATTACGAGTTTCTCACAATTCTGACTTTTCCCTCACAATTACGACTCACAATTCTGACTTTTCCCTCACAATTACGAGTCTCACAATTCTGACTTTTTTCCCCTCGCAATTACAAGTTCCTCACAATTGACTTTCTCGCAATTACGACTCAATTCTGACTTTTTTCTCACAATTATGACTCACAATTCCTTTTTTTCTCGCAATTACGAGTTTCTCACAATTCTGACTCTCACAATTACGAGTTTCTCACAATTCTGACTCTCACAATTACGAGTTTCTCACAATTCTGACTCTCACAATTACGAGTTTCTCACAATTCTGACTTTCTCGCAATTACGAGTTACTCACAATTTTGACTTTTTTCCTCACAATTACGACTTTTTTCCTCGCAATTACGACTCACAATTCTGACTTTTCCCTCATAATTACGAGTTTCTCACAATTCTGACTTTTTTTTCCCCTCGCAATTACAAGTTCCTCACAATTGACTTTTTTCTCACAATTACGACTCACAATTCTTTTTTTCTCACAATTACGAGTTTCTCACAATTCTGACTCTCACAATTACGAGTTTCTCACAATTCTGACTCTCACAATTACGACTCACAATTTTTTTTCTCACAATTACGAGTTTCTCACAATTCTGACTCTCACAATTACGAGTTTCTCACAATACTGACTTTTTTTTCCCCTCGCAATTACAAGTTCCTCACAATTGACTTTTTTCTCACAATTACGACTCACAATTCTTTTTTTCTCACAATTACGAGTTTCTCACAATTCTGACTCTCACAATTACGAGTTTCTCACAATTCTGACTCTCACAATTACGACTCACAATTCTTTTTTTCTCACAATTACGAGTTTCTCACAATTCTGACTCTCACAATTACGAGTTTCTCACAATTCTGACTTTTTTTTCCCCTCGCAATTACAAGTTCCTCACAATTGACTTTTTTCTCACAATTACGACTCACAATTCTTTTTTTCTCACAATTACGAGTTTCTCACAATTCTGACTCTCACAATTACGAGTTTCTCACAATTCTGACTCTCACAATTACGACTCACAATTCTTTTTTTCTCACAATTACGAGTTTCTCACAATTCTGAGTTTCTCGCAATTACGAGTTTCTCACAATGACTCACAATTATGAGTTTCTCACAATTTTGACTTTTTTATCACAATTATGATTTCTCACAATTCTTACTTTTTTCTCACAATTAGGACTCACAATCCTGACTTTTTCCCTCACAATTACGAGTTTATATCTCACAAAAGGGAACCATACGTAAGTGATGTGTAACCAAATGAAACAGGATATTCAATGAGAAAAAGGAGCACAGAGCTGCAGTGACGGGATGAAGAGCGGTTCCTCACCATGGTGGAGTTGCTGGCCTCGTCTCCAGCACACACTAGCGTGGCTCCCTCTCCGGCTGGACTCTTGAAGACTCTGTTCTTGGTGAGTAACTTGCAGGAGGATCCAGCGGTGAAGGTCTGGACGGGCGAGCAAGAACAGACGGGTGTCTGGTTGCTGTCTGTCTGAGGCGTCCGGCTCAGCTCCATTAAAACACAGCGCAGAGACGGGTTTGTACGACCTGGATGGCACAAAACCACATGACGTCAATGCTTTTAAAGATGCAACAAATCAAAAACATTAAATAAAACAATTAAATTGAATCCAGATAACCTAAAAAATAGGAATGTACATTATAAATGACTACATGATATAAATGAAAGCAAATAATATCAGGGTTATTTTTAAAATATATAAAATTTGACAAAACTGTAATAATCTATACAAGCAGCAATCATATTACTGATCAGCCATGATTAAGAAGCACGGTACTTGAGCATTAGAGCAGAGTTCGTTCTGTACCTGGTCTGTATGTGACGAGGCAGTGTCTGCTCTCAGGCTCCACCTGTATGTCAGTGCAGTTGCCGGACTCTAGAGGCAGAATGTGAGGTGTGTACGTGGTTCCCTCTATGTGCTCCCAGAAGCATCCGCCCTCCAGCGTGCCGGCGATGAGGCCGCCACAGGGGAACGTGCTGGACGCGGCGCGCGGGATGTAGGAAAGAGACACCACTGGACAGCTACAATGACCAAAGGACACAATATCATCAACATATTTCCTCCACTGTTTGTACAGGACACAATACTAACATCATGCAACAGTTTCACCTAGAAACGACAATATTCTTGAAGCTGACCTGGAGCGCAGTGGCGCCAGCTCCCGGACGTGAGTGCTGGTGTCCCGCGTGTCGTACACCAGCACAGAGCCGTTGCTGAGACCGGCGTAAATGTAGTTGTTGTTGTCGTGGCACCAGCAGCAGCTCCACACAGGTCTGCCCGTGTTGTAGGCCTGCACCACCGTGTTAGTCATCAAACTGTGAAGAAAACATACATGAAGCGATTTGTTGTATCTTACATATTTTGTAACAGAATACGTAAAATGAACGCAGAGTTTCTAGTCAGTTTCTCACCTGGTGAGCTTGATTGTGCTGTCGAAGGCCGCAGACAGCAGTAAACTGTCCTGGTGTTGGCTGAAGGCGAGTCCTCTGATCTGTTTGGTGTGGATGGGGATGTACTGACTCGGCTTGAGAGTCGCAGTGCTGATCATCTTCACGCCGAAACCTGAGGGAGCGGCAGACAATCACGGTTACATAAACAATGCAGAACAAATTCAGCATGTGGAACGGCTCAAATTCCCACCTGGTAACAAGGTGGCATGTGTAGATGGCTGAGACGCCAGCAGACACCCGAGAGGCTCGCAGTAGGATAAAACCCGACTGCTGCCTGTCTGAGACACCAGCAGTGCCTTAGAGAAGACATAATGGCCCGCACTGGACGAGTCCTGCCTCTGGGAGGAGAGAGACGATCCCTGAGACGAGCCGAAAGACGCCTGAGCTTTCCACCTCCTCAACTCCTGCAGAGAACAAACATCAGGAGTGATCAGGAGTGAACAACAGCAGCAGCCTGACGCCACCGTACAGATGAAGACTATAATGGGTGGATCTCATTTGTTGGCAATAAATTGAATAAAAACATACATATACATATATATATATACATACATATACATATATACATATACATATATACATATACATATATATATATGCCACCCCACTGTTCAGGTACCCACAGGGTTTAGTGGAAAAACTTATTTGTTAATTTAGTTTTTGACTTTGATTGTATGGACCCCCCCAAAAATAATATATATATTTTTTTTGGATGTTCGTATGTTTGTTTTCCCACAGAAATTAATACTACCAAAATGTGATATTATCGTTTTTCATTCTGCTATCTAAAAACTGGTCATAGAATAAAATATAGAATCTTATGATTTATTAAAAGCGCTAATTTTATCACGGACAAAAATGTGCATTAAAAAAAAAACTAAACATTAAACCATCAAGCTTTGATTTTGATGTGATGCCAGCATACAGATGCATGTGCTGCCGGTTTCAGAGTGAAACTCTTCTCTTTGCATGCGGGCAGCTTGTGCAGCACTGCATCATGGGATACACGCATGTTTGTGAGCAGTGCCAATCTGGCGCCACTAGCGCATTTATTTATTTACTGAAATCACACTAAAAAAGGCATATCATGACATGGATTTTATTCTGATGTCGTGCAGCCGTAATACAGAGCTGCTCCATATAACTAATATTAACACAAAAGAAGAGTACAGAGTTCCTCCTGAAACGATACACACCTCGACCTCTCTGCGCAGTCGTACATTTTCATCGGCAACGAGCTGTAGCTGTTGACGACACTGAGCGACTTCCAGCTGCTCCATTCGACGTGACCCCTGCTCCAGCTCTAGACGACTGAGCACAATCACAACCAATCAGCACAAGCACATTCTGGACACAATGAACACTGAAAGAGCAGAGCCAGTGATAAACGCACCTCTTCAGCCGCACCTCCTCTGTGTTGTCCAGCGCTTTCAGTCTCCGTGCGTAGAGAAAGATGATGTGACCACGTTTGGCTGGCTTATTACACTGAGGATAAAACCAGTGTGATTAATGGCAGATTTCATCACAAACATTCTCATCAAATAGTGCCAAAGTGAATTCTGGGTGCTTTTTTACTGGCTTTTTATGAGTAAAAAGAGTGCTGTGTGTCGACAATATTTGATAAATTGCACAGAACGATTTTTTTCAAGCTTAAATATATTAAAATCAAATTGAATTATAAAGCTTTTTAAATATTTCAAACATTAAAAATGTTAAATATTTTATGTGATTGTAGAGTTGTCAAAAGTACCGATCTGTACTAAAATCAGTACTTTTGACAACTTCAAACCATTCAAGCACAAAGACAACTTGCATGCCGTTTTCTACATCCAAAACGTGCACACAGAAAGCTGCCTCTCATACTGTATAGTGCGCAATACTGAACTAAGTTCTCTTCACATCTTTCTGCACTTGAACGGACAAATATGGACAAAAATGTCAAAATATTCTCGTAAACAGTCAGTTATGTCTTAAGTGAATGTAAACAGTTGACAAAGAAATCACGTGTAACAGTATATTGGATCCGTGCAGCTCTTAAAGTGACAGCAGCCTAATATTCCTGCTGCAGTCTCTATAAAAACATTAAAACAAAGACTAAGATAAGAAAATTCACCTGTTGTTCTTGACTGAATAAATTTTGTAACTATATTTGTAATGTATATTTTATTTATAAAGTGCAGTGTTATTTTACATTTCATTACAGTTTCTGTACCTTAATACCTGAAAATGAAATTTTTGTACTCGTTCCATTGCTGACGTACTCCAAGCACTCGCAATACTTCTCAAAGGACAAATGGATTTGTAATGATCGTTTCGTCGTGTGCAGTGTAGACAGCTTAGGCCTGGGCGATAAAACGGTATTGATATTTATCGACGGTACATCTTAATCGATAACGATAGAAAAAATGTTCGATATAACTCTCGATATAGTTTCACTTAAATGCATTAAAATGTAAACAGACATGAAGTTCAGTTCGGTCAAGCTTGCTCCGTCCCCGGATCACAAACAGACGCGCTACGAGTGACACGCAAACAAGCTGCTGTGGAGTTCAGATCCGCAATTGCCACGTGAAATCAGAACACACAAACACATGAAATGAATGCTGTGCCTACCGGCGACGAGGAGATTGTGAATAAAAAAGGACATAGCTTGTCAGTGTGGCAGTTTCATAGTTTTCCTTACATCTTACAGAAGATCTACTTCAAAGTAAAAAAAAAAAAAAATAAACAGCTACACAAACAGTGTTTTCAATCACAGTCTCTTTATTTCTGTGCTACAAATATTCACGTCATCACAGAAGTACTGAGATAAGTTTATAGTTCAGATAACACACTAATGTCTATGTTATCGATAAAAAAAAGAAGAGCAAATCAGCTTTTGAAAGAAAATTGAACGCACTGAAAATGACACATTTATCGATTACATTGTTTCACCAACAGGTGGCAACACGTGACTGTTAAAAAATGTATTTGATGTTGAATCTTCATTCAGCAGATTCTTTCAAATACACTGATTCATCCAGTAATGAAACAAGAGTATTTATGAACGTGTTTTATTTTTTTAAATAATGAATTCAAATATATTTAAAAATTTTAAAATAGACTGCAGCACTTAATATTTTGTCAGAACCTCTAAATTACATGTTATTTAGTTAACATGTATCGCCCAGCCCTAAGACAGCTTCTAGCTGTTGTGGTGGTGTAGACATTGTGTAAGCATCTTTACAGCCAATGTAAATACTTTTGACAAATAATAAATACTAGATGAAGATCAGGCCTTTAATGTTCATTGAGTGAAAGTGAAACTCACCTGTGGACATTTATTTCCTCCGCCCGTCAACCAGCGGGAAATGCAGATGTAGCCAAACAGGTGACCACAGCGCAGAGCAGCCAAGCGGTGGTCACCGGCCGTGGTCCAGGGCTCGAAACAGATGGAGCAGGTCTCGCCCTCCCCCTCGTCGGCTTCAGCCTCTTCGGCAGGAGACGCAGCAGCTTCAGTGGGATCCACTGACTCTGACGCAGCCTATGAAGACAAAAAAAAAAAAAAAGGTAACAGAGTCAACAATCCACTTCCATGACAATGCATCATAGAGCTCTGATGATTTTCTATAGACACGAGCGTTCAGGACTGAATATAAGCCTCTCAAATCACCTCAGTCTCTTGCCTCGGCTCTTCTGCTTGAGCTTCTGCGCTCGTCCTTTCAGGCTCTGGAGGAACACTGGGCGCTGCATCACACAAAAACATACTGTTTCATTTCACATGACTAATCATAACAAAGAGCATTTAAATACTGGAGTCTTAAAGGTACAGTAGCAAAAAAGGGCTTAATTTTAAGGATCAGAATAGGGGCGGAAAGTAATCAAAAGTAGGGCTGCACGATTAATCGCATGAGATTGTCACACGCATTTCGTCAGTAAAGCCGGTTCCCTGATTACCGCTAAATCGCCATCACCTGCTTTCAAATGAAGCGGCATTTAATAGACAGAGCCGTAGTTCACTGACAAGCCACGCAATATCACGTTCATATCGAAGATGAATCGCCTTCGATAATGAACGTGATATCTACAGCTCTGTCTATTAAATGCCGCTCCATTTGAAAGCAGGTGATGGTGATTTCGTGGTAATCAGGGAACCGGCTTTACTGACGAAATGCGCGTAACAATCTCATGCGATTAATCGTGCAGCCCTAATCAAAAGTTCTCAAAGTAACAATTTTCATGACTGATTAGTAGAGTTTGATCTCCCATTTACATTCTGTAACTATAAATGTTATAAATTCAAAGTTATGCAACTAGTTTGACCAGAAAATCTTTGGCCCACGCAACAGGGAAAGGAAATGTTTGACAAAGGAAACAATGACAACATAATCAGTTATTAAAGGTGCTAAAGAGGATGTTTTGTTTTATACATTTTTGCAATATTACTTGAAACTGTCTTTACTAACTGATAAAAGACTATTTATTAGGTGCACTGAAAGTAATAATATTAATATACATCATCTGTGCACGAGGTAGGGCCTTAAAAACATCAGCCAATCGTTTACGCGATCATTGCGCATGCAATGTTTTTGTCAGGAGACAGGAGTAACAAGTGCAGATTATGAGTTACCTGCGGTGAGTCCGACATAATGAATCCACTAACACAACACAGCGAATGCCGGTGGTAAACACTTGTGTTCCAATACTCGTGCACGAGTTTTGGGAGGCGTTCCCTCTAAACGAGCTGTGAAGGAGGGGGGTTGTTCTTACGCATGCGCTCATTTCAAAAACTCACTAACAGTCTTTGGTTTCTCAGTCGACGAAAAGATCCTCTGTAGCACCTTTAATATTTTGTTTGTACTCTCTTGTTTTTGCATGTGTTCATAATTTCTTTGTATGACAGTCTGGCTAAAAATCATGTCTGCACAATTTGTCATGTTTTATTGCGTTATTATCACAAATAAATCTCCAAGCATAACTACGCAATATGATACAAATACGCAATACAAATTCTTTTACATGTTTTTTAATAATATTTGAATAAAGGGTGAGGATGAAGTTGTTTTATTTGTTTTATTTTATTTTTTTTTTTTAAAAAGCTAAATTTGCTAAAGATTACACTCGAAAGTTTTATGAAATTATTGTCATTTTTAAAAAAATTAACTTGGAGAGTTAGATGAGGAAAAAGATAAACTAAATGTAAAAACAGGGGAACAATTGATTAAATATTCAATTTTTCAGCCGATTTTATCCAATATCGATCATTACAATAAATGAAAAAATAAATTGCTATAATAATGGATTTCTTAGTAATATATTGTGCATCTCTATTTTACATATAATTGTTTAACTAAAGATTATTTTGACAATTATTTCTACTATCAAAATTGTTACCAGCAATCCTAGAGGAAAACTGAAGAAATAGCTGGTAACACTTCACAATAACGTTTCATTTGTTAACTTTGATTATTACATTAGTTAATTAATTAATTAATAAATATGAACGAACAATGAACAATACTACAGTAATACAGCATTTATTAATCTTTATATTAATCTCAACATTTACTAATACATTATTAAGATCAAAAGTTGTAT
>VTFQ01000651.1:0-219678 GCA_036281575.1 Ancherythroculter nigrocauda
CTGTTGATAAATGTTGTAGAAATGTATTGCTCATGGTTACCTAATTCATTAACTAATAAGAAATGAGACCTTATTGTAAAGCCTAACCAAATAATTAACCCTTGTGAGTTCATAAGGACATTTTTGTCTTTTTCATTTTTGTTTTGTTTTTTTTAATTATTTTTGCCTGTGTTAATGCCAACTGCATAAATGTTGATAGAATTGTGTATTTTTATTGTAATTGTAATATTTCACCTTCATTTCCTTTAGTAAATCTATTTTACATGAGGTACACATAATGGTTTCTTTAAAATGAGACCAAACTGAAACACTTTAACTCCAAAGCTTCACATTTTTATGTTTTTTGACACAGACATTTTTATCCTCTAAGGACCTCAGAGCAACTTTTTTTCTAAATGACACACAAGGGTTAGAGAATGCAATGATTTAAAACATGTACCTGAGGAACCGGGCTGAGAGGAGACGTGGGCTGGCAGTAGACCTGTAGCGCTGGACTGATGGGACGTGTGTGTGATGACGGCAGCGGGGCGGCTGGAGGAGGGCGGAGGAGCCGGCCGGTGTGATTGAGCGTCAGCCGTGTGCCGTCTCAGCCGCTCGGACAGCTCTTCTGTGTCCCGTATGAGCGCCTGAAGCTCTTCACGAGTGCTCAGTCTTGGAAAGAGAAGAAGAGACATGTAATGATTCCTCACTGCAAGAAAACTACAAGATATTTTGCAGGAAAAAGTAAGTGAACCCTCTGCATTTACTACATTTATTATTGATCACAGCTCAAATTTGACGAGCAATTTATGCAGAAATGCTAAGGAAACTCCTGCAACTGTATCTAGGGAAAAAAGTTGCGCTTCTCTTACCCAATTCTCCTCCTCCGCCTCCTCTGGATGGGCCGTTGGACTGGACGCCTGGACCGATCGGCCTGCACAGAAACACCCTCTTCTTCTGTGCTGCTGTCAGATTCAGAGACCACGATCACACCGCCCTCGCCGAGCGGCTGCACGACTTCCACCTCCATATCCTCCATCTTCAGAAACGTTCTGCAGGAGACAATCCAGGGTGACGGTCTGAAACGCTTCAAGCAGCCTCGATTTCACATCCAAAAATTATCATTTATAATGCTTCACACATGTATTAGGTAAATTCTTGTGGGGCCCTGGCCACCCCGAATGGCGTCACACACCACATATAGTCATAGAAAAATACAATACATTAAACACTCAAAATCCATCCTGTGAAAATTGTTTTGCAATTGGACATTGGTAACCTTAAAGTTTAACAGGCTCCGCCCCCTAGTGGGCATGTAATTTCAAAACACTGCTTCAGGAAGATTCAGAGCGTTATGAATCTTTTGTGTCGAATCGTGATTCGGATCGCGTGTCAAACTGAAATCACGTGACTTTGGCGCTCCGTACAGCAGATTCGATACACTGATTCATTATGCTCCGAAGCTTCCTGAAGCAGTGTTTTGAAATCGGCCATCACTATATAAGTCGTTATTTTGTTTTTTTGTCGCACCAAAAATATTCTCGTCGCTTTATAATATTAATATTGAACCACTGTACTCACATGAACTGATTTAAATATGTTTTTAGTACCTTTATGGATCTTGAGAGAGGAAATGTCATTGCTCCCTATGGAGGCCTCACGGAGCCATCGGATTTCAACAAAAATATCTTAATTTGTGTTCTGAAGATTAACGAAGGACTTACGGGTGTGGAACGGCATGACGGTGAGTAATAAATGACATTATTTTCATTTTTGGGTGAACTAACCCTTTAATTTGTGACAGGAGAATGCGTCAAAATGTAGTGTGGGTTTCACCCAGTGGCCATTTTTGGTACAGCGCCTCAATCTCACAGGAACCTCAATTTTTTTTTATTTCAACTTTAAATTTGGAACTAGGGCTGCACGATTAATCGCATGCTATTCTCACGCGCATTTCGTCAGTAAAGCCGGTTCCCTGATTACCGCTAAATCGCCATCACCTGTTTTTAAACGGAGCGCCTTTTAATAGACGGAGCCGTAGTTCACGGACAAGCCACGCAATATCGCGTTCATTATCGCAGGCGATTCATCTGCGATATGAACGCGATATTGCGTGGCTTATCAGTGAACTACGGCTCTGTCTATTAAATGCCGCTTCATTTGAAAGCAGGTGATGGCGATTTAGCGGTAATCAGGGAACCGGCTTTACTGACGAAATGCGCGTGAGAATAGCATGCGATTAATCGTGCAGCCCTATTTGGAACACATCATTGTTGGACATGTGGCTTTGGTTATATTCCAAATTATTGTGTTTGTATATATATATATATATATATATATATATACAGTACAGTCCAAAAGTTTGGAACCACTAAGATTTTTAATGTTTTTAAAAGAAGTTTCGTCTGCTCACCAAGGCTACATTTATTTAATTAAAAATACAGTAAAAACAGTAATATTGTGAAATATTATTACAATTTAAAATAACTGTTTTCTATTTGAATATATTTCACAAAGTAATTTATTCCTGTGATGCAAAGCTGAATTTTCAGCATCATTACTCCAGTCTTCAGTGTCACATGATCCTTCAGAAATCATTCTAATATGATGATTTGCTGCTCAAGAAACATTTAATGTGTACAATTGTACAAAATATTTGTGTACAATATTTTTTTTTCAGGATTATTTAATGAATAGAAAGTTCAAAAGAACAGTGTTTATCTGAAATCTAATCTTTTGTAACATTATAAATGTCTTTACTGCCACTTTTGATTGATTTAATGCATCCTTGCTGAATAAAAGTATTCATTTCTTTAATTTCTTTTCAAAAAAATAAAAATAAAAATTCTTACTGACCCCAAACTTTTGAACGGTAGTGTATAATGCTACAGAAGCTTTGTATTTCAGATAAATGCTGTTCTTTTGAACTTTCTATTCATCAAGGAATCCTGAAAAAAAAAGTACACAACTGTTTTCAACATTGAAAATAATCATGAATGTTTATTGAGCATCAAATCATCATATTAGAATGATTTCTGAAGGATCATGTGACACTGAAGACTGGAGTAACGATGCTGAAAATTCAGCTTTGCATCACAGGAATAAATTACTTTGTCAAATATATTTAAATAGTACACAGTTATTTTAAATTGTAATAATATTTCACAATATTACTGTTTTTTACTGTATTTTTAATTAAATAAATGTAGCCTTGGTGAGCAGACGAAACTTCTTTTAAAAACATTAAAAATCTTAGTGGTTCCAAACTTTTGGACTGTACTGTATATAAGTATAAAATAAAAAATGTTTTAAGTGCTTTAACCTGATAAGCAATAATCTGCTGAGTGTCTTCTCTAAAAAGTGACCAACCCCCATTCATGAATGACAACCATTTAAGTTGGGGTTTATCTTCACGCCTGTGCTCAAAAAGGGGGACGACATTAAACAGGGTAATATTTCACCTCTACATGGAAAAAGCATGTCGCTTCGTACCATAAAAACGACTTGTGGCCCATTTGTCACCCATCTGTGACCAGTTCCACACACGGGATCCTGCTAGTGTGACACTTCCACACAATTATATTTCTAAAATGAACCGTTTGTTATTGCTGACTTTATATTTTCCTAAAAAAGAGAAGCGAGCAGATTTCACCACACAGGTCTCTCTGACAAACTCTTGCTCGGGTTTGTGGCGCACTGAGTACGGAGAGTGATGTTATGCCAACAACACTTCAGTTAGTGTGCGGAGCGTCCTGCTAGATCGCCTGATAAAGTTTAAATCCTCAAACCACACTGTGATTGTATATATCAGGGTGATCTGAAAGTCAACACCAACTAACATTAGTTCATTATATTGCGCTGACAAAACAACCCCAACACTCTTATCAGAACATGCTGCTAATGCTGCTAACTACAACACTGACAACACTCACCATGCAGAGCGCCCGGATTGATGGCTATTTTCTTCGTCCGGTCATCAACAAACCAGCTCTCCAGCTTTAACGTTGATCGTGATGCGCTTTCGAATAATTACAAACAAGCTCGATAAATTCGCGATAGGATTTGTGCAGATCTTCGTCGCTGCTGCAAACACAACCGCCAATCTGAAGCTCCGCCCCTCGTTTCGTTCTGGGCTTTGATTGGACAAGAGCGTGTGAGCGTCACTGACTCATTTCCGGGGAATCGGTTCTTTCAAACAGTTCATTCCAAAGAACCAGAGGCCGGTTGAATAAGAAGCTTAGTTATGTCATTTGAATACAAAAAGTAAGATTCATGATTCAGAACTTCTTTGTGAACTAAAAAGATCCGACTCAACAGGACGTTTTATTCACGAATAGAGGTAAAATAATTGTTTTAGTTATTTTTTTTTATTTATAAACATAGCTAAAAAATATATGATACATTGATATAAACAACTTTTGTTAAGGGTTACTGTAGAGCTTGTATTTCACATAATCAGGTAAATAACAACCATATCTTTTTTAAAACTCTGTCAGAATTATTTCCAAAGGCAATACAAAATATAAAAATGAAAATAAATAAATAAAATAAACAAAAAAAATATCAAGAGTATCTTTATATTTCAGAACTGCATTTTTTTTCTCATAATTATGACTCGAAATTGTATGTGAGTTTATACTTGTGAGAAATTGGTGAATTGTTTCATTGTAAAATAAGAGAATAAGGCCCTTTTTACTCAATCACTTGAATTGTTGTTTGTTTGTGTGAGTGAGTGAGTGTCTCTTTTTACCGGTGTCCCGTTTCCTCACTCGCCCATAGAGAGGGGGAGATGATAAAACACCCAAGATGGAATGCTGGGTGAAGTGAAACACATGCTCTACAGAAGTGACCGGACATGAGAGGTCAAAACCACCCTGGGGAGTTCAGATATGTAATGTCAAAGATCAGAATGGATCCCTGAGGATACGAAAGCTCATAGGCCAACATATGAACTCCAAATACGAAAGATCAAAGGCCAAAATGGATCCCTGAGAAGAAGAAGAATATGATAGGTCAAAAGTGGGCATGATGTGGGTGTTCAAGGTCAAAGGTCACCATCATGCATCATAATTACTAACAGGGATGGGCAAAAATACATCAAAATGTATTTTAAAATAAAATACCAAATACCTTCATTTTAAGTGCATCAAAATAACTTACAAAATACAGCAGCCACACCATGTATCAAAATAAACTACTAAAAATACTAAAAATACTTTTACAAGGGAACATGACATTTCTTCGCAAACCTTCCATCATTTGGCCTGTTTGATCGATCCTTCACCATTACACTGACTCTGTTGATTAAGTAAATAATGTTTGATAGCAACAGCTTTTCTCTGCCCGAGTCATGCAATAAATCTGACATATGCAACCAGTTAAATGCACAATATGTAGGATTTTTAGATTAAAATATCCAAAAACACTAGATCAGTGTTATATATTTTGTTGACTTGTGTACTTACATTATCCAAAATGTTTCCAAGAATGTTTAAATCCAGAGAAATAAGCAATTTTAACCAAGACACAGACCGTTTCTGTGCGTCACCTATCAATGACGTCATTTTATTTTGTAGAAACCATCAAAGACGCCTTAGTATATTATGATCTACAGAAGTGACCGGACATGAGAGGTCAAAACTACCCTGGGGAGTTCAAATATATAATGTCAAAGATCAAAATGGATCCCTGAGGATACGAAAGCTCATAGGCCAACATATGAACTCCAAATACGAAAAGTCAAAGGCCAAAATGGATGCCTGAGAGTATGAAAGGTCAAAAGTGGGCATGACGTGGGTGTTCAAGGTCAAAGGTCACCATCATGCATCATAATTACTACTCATTCACACACACACACACTCACACACACACTGCTCCAACGGCTCCTGTCTCTACAATAACACACATAGTCTCAAACCCAAGAGCATTTCCCTGTTTTAAGAGCCCTAAAAATACCCAGCTACTTTACTTTTGAATGTCGGTAAGCAGTAAACTTCTCAGCCATAATGGTGTAGTTTCAGCATCTACCAGCAGAGGCTGAGCTGTTCCTGCTAACTAACTATTCCTCTTACAGTCTGCAAAAAATCAAATCAAATAAAAATAAATACATGAATGTATTATAAATGAGCACATCTACAACGGCAGCAGCTCACGCTGGCGATCTGTTTGATTCATGTGAGCACAGCTCCACGTGTCTTTTCTCCTGGCTTTGTTGGTCTGCAGTGTTTCCTTAGAGAAATTCATGAGGGGCTGTTTTCAGCACAGAGAAACACGCCAGACATCGCCGTTCGCTTCGGGACCTGGCTGAGACATCAGAGGTGCATTTGAACTCCTTAAAATGTCATTAAGTAAGATCATAAGGGCTGTGTCTAACATATCTTGATAATCCCTACTAATTAGTAGGTGAAAAACAGTATGTGAAAGATTATGTATTCATAAAACAGTGGGTGAATAGTTCCCAGATGACCGACTACTTCCAGCCAGATTCTGAAGTGCGTATCAGATGGCCGTAGGTCACATGACAATGACAACATGACTAATGTAGTACGTCAGGATTCATTCAATATTTTTTTAAACAGATTAGTTCAAATGAATTACCTACTCATAGAGTATGCGATTTTGGACGCAGCCAGTGAGACGGAGTAGAATTTAGGCCCAGAATCTCCCAGAATGCATTGCAACAAGAAAAAAAGGGAAAAAAGTGAGAGAAATGTTGATTATAATTCATTCGATTCAAAAAAATACTAATAAAAAATATATTAATTAAAAATTCACACTAACATTTATTAGAAAATTGTTCATTATCTTAGCAACATGCTAACACTAAACTCGCAAAGCCTGCGAGGAGCGCTATTAGTTTGACAAATTAGCAGTGTTGGACATTAGCAGTTAGCAAAGCTATTAGCTTAACTACATTTCTGAGCAGCAAAGTGCTAGCATTGCTACTTTGTTGATCAAAAAACCTTTTACTATAAGTAGCAGGGTAGCATTGATGAACTCGTAATGTTACATTTTCCCTGACAATACTTTAGCAATCAAGTTGTGTGTCCTGTCGGCTGTTTAGAATTAGTCTGATTTTAAACCCAGATAACAAGAATATGTTCCTAGTTATGAAAACATTATTTCCGAATTAAATCTGAATTGAAATGTTTTAAAACCATTTTTTATTGGTTAATGCGAATATTAAGGGAACATTCCATTTGATTGTTTTGCGAACATTATGGTAAAGTTACTTTTGAGTGTTCTGTGAACGTCCTGACACATGTAACATTTTTTAAAAAAAAACTTTCTACGAACATCCAACTAAAACGATTCAGAAATAAAGTGTATTTGTGCAAACATTTTGAGAACATTATTGAAGACCATGTGATTCCCAATGAACATTCTGTTAATGTTACTTGAAGAACATTTGTTCATAACTTTGAGAGAACCTTGACAACGTTAGCCGTAGTTCTGTTAGCTGGGTATTGGCAAAGACTATAGAATAACACAAGACGCGTCACTCTTATTATTATGAATGGGAGAAAGTGCAATGCGCAATGTGGCGGAATAAGCCCCGCCTTCTAAATAAGAGCCAATCGCTGATTGGTAAAGTCATCGCGCAGTGGCCGTTAGAAGCTCCGGTTCCTATAGAAACAGTCAGACGCCAGCCTCCGAAATGAGGCACAAGATATGCGCATTTAGGACTGCGCATGCGCATTAGCTTGATCCAGCCTGAAAAATACAGTTTTTTGTCATGATTCGAACGTTTAGAAACAAAATTTGACAGTTGTTGTCAGATTTCATTGGTGATTACAAATATGAAATTTAATCGAAAGCTTGGCAAACAGCTTTGGAGAATTTGGTGTTTCCCCATTCAAAGAGATAGGAGCTGCACTTACATGCCCGAGAGGCGTTTCAAAGATGGCCGATCTCTGTGACTCTGTGGCGATTTCTGTGATCGCAGCTCTTAATCAAAGACGGACGTTTTCCTGGTCTTGAGACCAAAGATAGCCTACTGACAGTGTCAGAAATTTGCTGTTACGACCTACAGTACATCTACTGACCACAGTGACCAGCCAATAAAAATGTGACATGAAATCAAAGTGACATTGTGCTAAAACTAACACTGCTTACCTCTAGCTCTTTTCCCTTCTTCTTTCGCCGCTTCCTTTTTATTTTCAGCGCACATAAAAACTACAACTGCCAAAGTGTGATTCAACATGGTCTTTTTGTTTAGCACTAGCGCATGCTGATGATGTTTTATTCTTCTATAGAAACTTGCATAGTAGCCTACGAGTCAACAGGTGTCATGATCGTACAGTCTACATGCATGTTGTACCCAAGTTTAGTAGATCCATGTCGCACAGTGTGATAAAGTAATGCTCTTATGGGACTGCTAAAATCGAGCAGTGTATCCCGGGCTTAAAAGGAACTTTGGTATTAGCAACTTTTGCCATGTTGCTTGTAGATTTTAGCTTAGCTTAGCATAGCTCATTTTTTAGCTACATTCAGTAGCTTGTCCAACAGTCATTCACTCGTGAGCCGGGCTAGCTGGTATCTGCTAACTTTTTTTTTTTTTTTTTACACAAATTTTGTCTTAAAATCTGTGGAATTCTGTGAAATGTAACACTTTAGACAGTGTTAAATTTAACACAGTTTAACACAGTTTGTGAATGATGAACGTTCCCATTCTGTGGAAATCTGCTGAACTCTGCATTTTGATTAGGATGCTAATATATGTCGGTGGACATCAACATATAAGAGGTTTTGAAACAGATTGACTGACATGGTCACACTGACTGTGGGCAGGGTTTATCCCGTGTACATCAGGACACCATGTCCTATTTCTGTAATGAATGGGGTCTTCATTTGCAGCTATTAGATGTGACCCGCAGTCATGACTAATGAGGCTGATGTTACATGAAAGAGCTGGACGAGTATCTAACCCATCTTGGTACAGATAACAAGCGCTGACATCATGGACAACAAACTGCGATTTTAAACAATAGAATCTCTAGGCAACTAGTCAACATTGACCAAACAGCTGAGCAACACTGCAAGATGTTATTATTAGTGATGGTTGCTAAGGCGAGGAACCAGGAACATGTAATGAGAACGTAAATAGGGTCCATTTTCATTGTTGAAAAAATACTGGCCAACCATTACTCATTTTGGCTATTTATGATGGCATGAAACACTTGTCACTGTGTGAGCAACACGCGCAGACCGTTCACAGAAGTAATATGGTGTTGCTAAGAGACATGGCAAATGTCAGCCGGCCGCCTCGTCATCATCCTGTTGCTCCTTCTGTTCGGCTGCCGTTCATGAACACCTGGAGTCTCATCGGATCAATCCGTTCTGGTTGCCAGATACGTGAAGAGTGACAAGCATTTGCTGATGGTGGATAAAACTGCCATGTCCTTAGTGCCTGTTCACACCCTTTGACATCTGAAACACATTCATTCAAAATATGAGTCCCTTTCAGTGTGTTGTGACAGTAAAGAAGAGTTTTGTCTGCCTAGCCAGAATCCACTGCCATGATGTGAGGGTGTTTCGATTGCTAGGTGTTCTGAGTGTTGCTGTGAGGTTGCTAGGGTGTTCTAGATGGTTCCTTGGGTATTGTAATAGTGTTTGTCTGTACAAAACTCACTGCCTTGATGTTTGTGTCTACACAACCACGTTAATGTGTTCTGAGTGGCTTTTAACATGCTTCAATATGGTTGTTATGGTGTTCTGGATGGTTGCTAGTGCACTGCTAGGTGGTTGTTTGGGGATTATAGAAGTGTTTGCCTGTACAAAACTCACTGCCATGAACTTTCTATACTCTGAACCACTCTGTGTGGTTGCTAGGTATTCTAGGTGGTTATTAAGGTGTCGTTCTGTGGTTGCTAAATAGGTGCTGGGTGGTCGCCAGGGCATGCTGTGTAGTTATCGTTATTTTTTTAACATGTTTCTATGTGGTCTGTGTTCTGAGTGGTTGCTGTTGCATTGCTATATGGTTTCTAGTGTGTTCTGGAGGTTGCTAGGCATTGTTAGGTGGTTGCCAGGGTGTTTTTACACAGTTGCTAGGTCTATTGAGTTGTTAACATGCTGCTGTGTTGTTTACAGGGCATTCTGGGTGGTTCCCAGGGCTTACTAGCCTGTAGCTGTTTAGTTGTTTAGATGTTCTGGGTGGTTGCTAGGGCATTTCTAGGTGGTTGCTAGGGTAGTGTGTATTGCTTTTACTATTTTAAACTCACTGCCATGACGTTGTAGGCAGTTTCTAGGGAATCACAACATGGTTGATATAGGTCTGGGTGCTAAGTAGAGTGTTGCTGTGTGGTTGCTAGGGCGTTGCAAGGTAGTTTCCAGGACATTACCATGCAGTTAATAGATATTCTAAACCATTTTTAACATATTTCTTTGTAACTAAGGTGGCTGCTGTGTGGTTACTAGGGTGTTTGGGGTGGTTTCCAGGACATATCTATGTGATTTCTAGGTTGTGGGTGGTTGTTAGAGTGTCGCTGTGTGGTTGCTGGGGTGGTTAGCTGTGCGTGTTGTTGCATAGGTGTCCTTGGGGTGTTGCCAGGGCATTGCTATGTTTTTGCTAGGGTGTTCTGGTTTTCTGGTTGGTTGCTTGGATGTTGCTATGTGGTTGTGAGGGTTCTGAATGGTTTTTAATGCATTGTCATGTGGTTTCCAGGGCATCACTATACAGTTACTAGAATGTTTTTATGTGGTTGTTAAGATGTTCTGTGTGATTGCTAGGACATTTCTATGTGGTTGCTAGGGTGTTCTGAAGGTTGCAATGGCATTGCTATTACTAGGCTATGCAGCTGCTTGGTCGTCCGAGTTATTTTTCATATGTTTGATGTGTAGTTGGTCAGGTGTTCTGGTTGGTTGCCAGGGCATTGCTGTGTGGTTGCTAGGGTGTTTTAGTTGGTTGCTAGGATGTTGCTATGTGGTTGCGAGGGTGTTCTAGGTGGCTGCTAGGATGTTACTAGGCAGTTGCTTGGGTATTCTGGGAGGTTTTTAAGGCCAAGATAAAAGATCCCACCTCTAAGTGTGATATTCTGGTGTATAGATATGGCTTGAGTCCCTCCTTCATTGTTTTGCCCATTAGAACTGCTTATAAATTAATGTTAGAGACATTCAGTTTTTGCTGCTTGCACATCTTCTATCTTCCATTTTCCAAGCACTAATGTGAGACCAGATTGATCTGCAGTATGAGTCAGTCACCCTGATCAATTTCAAATGAGAAAAGATGCATTTGACATCATTTTATTTCATGGTTTAAGAAAAAAATAAGAAACAAAATTTGGTGAGTGATTTAGACCTTGACATGAGATGGCATGACCAGAACAAGTTTGTCTCTCATAATCAGTGTTGTACGGATTCATAGGAATTAGCCACCAATTCTCCAAAATGTAAAATAGTTAGTAAAATAGTTAGTGTTTGCAGTATGTGATGTGCTGTACTGTATGTGGTTACATTAAAGGCCTGTTCACACCAATAACGATAACTATAAAGATAAGTATAACGATATCCACACCAAGGAATGATAACGGTCTGTTTATTCTAAGCTCACGTACTGCGGTTTTAATGTGTGTATAACATGTTTTTGCAGTTCTTGTTGCATTTACACAGCTTTAACCAGCAGATGTCCTCAGCATGCTATGTTTCGAGTGAATAGCTAGTGTAATCGATCTAATCTAACAGTGAGTTTAGCTGATGAGGTCAATATAGTGGAATGAAAACAACACCTAGTCTTTTTCACTGCAACTTCAAAGGAAGCAAGACAATGTTGTCGAAACTAGCGCTGGATACCTGAGGTAACTTTATGTTACACTGTTTGCTAGTCTGGCATCATGATCTCATCGTTAATACTTCCACCATTTATTCTGAGGGTACGACCGATTGTTTTCCATATGTCCATTTTCTTTAAAGTATCCTTGAAAAGGGGGTTTGACTCATCAAACGGTGGTGGATTTTTCTAGACCTCGGCAATTAACTTCTCCGCAATGACATCTGCCATTTTAAATGTGCGAGTCCTTAAATTAGAATGGATTCTGATTGGCTGTCAGTGTTTTATTGTTCATAATTTTGAAAGTGATCCCAACGATATTGATTCTCTATATCTTTATTGTTATAGCTGTGGTGTGGACAGTGCTGTTCTTTTTGTATTTAGAACAATTTTTAGAACTATATCTTTATTGTTATCTTTATAGTCATCATTCTTGGTGTGAATGGGCCTTAAGGCTTTTGACACATTTCTTTAATCAATCTTTAGCTGCGTGTTGAATTGTCCACACTCTGCTGTGTGATTATTATAGATCTGCAATCAAAAAGACAAGGCAGCCAGTCAGTATCTGATGATTAGCGCTAAACCACTGTGAGCCTTTTATTTCTGACTCAGAAAGTTCTGCAGCCTCTCGACTGTTCAATTCAATCCTATTTTAGTCAGAGAGCCTCTTTCAATGGTTGCTGGTTTGAAGAAAAAGCTTTGACCGTGAAAGACTGAGC
Source organism: Ancherythroculter nigrocauda (assembly GCA_036281575.1). Lineage (NCBI taxonomy): Eukaryota > Metazoa > Chordata > Actinopteri > Cypriniformes > Xenocyprididae > Ancherythroculter > Ancherythroculter nigrocauda. The sequence continues at coordinate 12,463 of VTFQ01000651.1, forward strand.
CCATGGCAACAGTAGCTAAGAGGAAGTGTTCAAAGGGAAGACAGCTTTAGCAAATCTCAGAAATCAAAGAGAACAGATCTTCAGTCCAGCACAATACACCAAAATCATTAATTAAACTGTTAAGATCTAGATTTAATCAATTAAATAGATTTATCCAGTTTACTAGGTTTTTTCATATAGGGCCTGAAACCCAAAACTAACTTTTGCCACACCTGCCAAAATTTACAGGCCATAAATATTTTTTACCAGCCATGAAAATGTTTTTGAAGAAACAGGCAGTTGTGACATAAAAATATTAGATACCAGTGAAAATTCACAGGTACATTTTCAGGTGCAGAAATTTCATAAAGTAATCAAATGTAAAATAACACTGCATAGTCTTCACTGTATAAATTAAACATAGATTAATCCTTATTAAAGTTACAAAAGTTACTCATTTATGAGCAGTGTGTGATTTTCTCTTTGTCTTTTGTTGATTGATTAACATTAATGATACAGACAGTAGCAGGTTTATTAAACTGCTGTCTCTTTAAGACCAAATACACAAATCCATTATACTGATACACATGCATTTTCTTGTTTATGTTCACTTAAGACATAACTGATTATGTTTACGAGAATAATTGCCATTTTCAAATGCAAGAAGATGTGAAAGAAAGTTCAATTCAGTATTCGAAAACTTCCCACAGCGTGCGAATAACAAATTAAGTTCATAAATTAGAATTAGAATTCATAAAAATATTACCAGCCAATTGGCGATTGACACTGTTTCATATACTCACCAATGTTGATTTTTACTCACATTTGGTGCTTGATGAGTGTTATTTTTAGGCCATATATATATATATATATATATATATATATATATATATATGTGTGTGTGTGTGTGTGTATTATTACAGAATAAAAATAAGTTTTCTCATGTATATATTTTATAAATAAAAACATATTTTTAGTTCCTGTCATGATCACTAGTGGGAGTGCCCTAATCAGCCACTAGAGGGCACTCCAACCCGGACTCTTGTTTTCACTCTTGGACTTCATTTCCCATAACACACTTCCTGGACTCATTATCCCGTTTAATTGCACCCAGCCTGTTTTGTGTTTGTTCATTAGTGTCTGTCTATTTATACCTGGTTTGTTTCTGCTTTTGTTATGGTGTTTTCATGTATGGTTCTGGTTTCTCCGTTTTTGGTTTTCTTTGTGTTTTTCTTGTTTTTGTATGGACTGTTTCTGTGGATTTTGACCCTTGCCTGTTTTGGATTACGTTTCTGGATTACCCCATTAAAGCTGCATATGGATCTACCTTGTCTCTGTGCCATACGTGACAGTTCCATAAAATATTAATTTAACTTCACATTTACGAGTTTATATCTGACAATTCTGAGAATAAAGTTCATATTTGTAGGATACAAATTTTCAACTGCAAGAAAAAAAAGCTTCCATATGAACCGCACCACCCCCAAAAAGAACGAAATCTGTCATTTGTTATTTTAATCACCAGCTGTAGTTTTAACTGAAAAGTTCTTGAAACATCTGGAGTAATAAAATGAATCAGTATATATTATAGCTCTGACTTAGGAAGTACCAGAGTAACACCACATACCTCTGCGTCAAAAAGGTTGAGGACCAGTGCCTTAACAGGGCTTTGGTGTCATTGATGCATTTGTCGTTTATGACTATTACAGATTTTTCCACTGTTAAATATGCAATTTACAACACAGCACTGCTGTAAACACTGCAGAATACCATACACAGTTTATGATGGAGGCTTGGAATGTAGAGGAGTAATTTATTACAGTTTAATCTGTGAGACTGGCTTTCATCGACTTGACAGTTTTAGCTCTCGAGAATCAATAAAAGCTGGAAATAACATCACGTCTCGAATACGACGAACTAACTCTAAAAATAACTTACAGTGGGCTGATGTTACAAAAAACAGAGACCCAGCAACATCTCGCCATAAAAATACTGTGGAAGATGCTGATAATATTGGGACTGCAAGTATAAAGTTCGGCTGGATAATGTAAAATTATCTGCATGTGCTCTATATGCATGATATTGATTTCATTAACATAGTGTGCTAGTGTTTCAGACTTTTTCTTTTGTTTTGTGAAAGATTAATCTGTTGGGACATTGTCAAGAAATGTATTTTCTTTTCATTTGAAAGATGTTATTAACAGCGTACTAAACTCTACTTATTAAATTCTGTTTAGTGTCTAATGCAGAATAAATGTTAAAATAAGACTTGAATGCTATTTTTACATTGGAATATTTGCTAATTTACATATCCCCATTCACCACCGTTACAGTTTAAGTGTCTATACTGTAAACCCTAATGCTCAGAATAATTAATTGGTTTGAGTAGGACAAACTTAATTTAAACAAATTAGTTCAGTCAAATTAGCACTTTCTTTTTCTTTCAAGTTCACAGAACTAATATTTCTTAAGTAAACCGAACTGTTTAATTGCTTTAAGTTTTATGAACTCATTTCTTTTAATTTAGACTTTTTAATTTTAACTGAAACTGGGCTGGGATTCCTGTTTTCCAGCATTCTTTTCTCATGGCACTCGAAAGGGAGAGTAAATGCTAAAATTAAGTGTTATATAATGTTGTTTTGTGCAAGAGTAATGTTAAGTGTGAGATTTAGACATTATTAATGTTGTGTTATGCTAATTCAGAAGAGTTTCTGTTAATATGGGTTTTTTTGTGAGTTTCAGCAAGTGCTATACCATGCTATTGCTAACATTTTAGCATATTAGCAAGTTAGCATTTTCGGTTATAGCTAGTTTTTATTTTATTACTTATAGCTAGCAAAGTTTCCACTAATAAAAATGTTAACAATGAGATTACAGAATGATTAAATGTAAAATGTTAAAAACAAGTTAAATGTATGAATTAGTTTACTCAAAATTTCAATTTAAGATGCTTACTCTTCTTTCTTAAACTGAATTTCTTAATTAAAAAAAAATTGATGTAACCGACTGCCTCATTTTTTTTTGAGTTTTGCCAACTTATTCAAGTTTACAGTGTGTGAAAAAGTAATTCATTGTAAAAGTAGCTTTATTGAAATTTAAATATCATGTTTTCACATGTAGTTTTCCCTAAAGCACTTTATGCTCAACCCTGTTAAGCTGTGACATTACCACCTGCTTTGATGTTTGTGAGATTATATTTAGGGAGTGATATAATAAAGCAATAAGCCCGTGAAGCCATGGTTTACTGGTGAAAAAACAAGGTTTCCTGCCCGATTGCTTTTATAAAACAGTTAGTCCATAAACATATTTATTTTCATTATTTACAGGTGTATGTCTGTACACTCTAAAAAATGCTGGGTTAAAACCAACCCAAGTTGGGTTGAAAATGGACAAACCCAGCGATTGGGTTGTTTTAACCCAGCGGTTGGGTTAAATGTTTGCCCAACCTGCTGGGTAGTTTTATTTAACTCAACTATTGTTTAAAAATTACTGTATTGCTTAATTAAAATGAACCCAAAGTATGTGTAATGAAGGGTCAACAGAGTGTGGATCCATTTGCAGCTTTTTATTAAAACACAGCAGTGTTTACAAACAAGGGCAGAGCAGTACCGTGAACAGGGACAGGCAGGGGTCGAGGCTGGCAGCAGAGAAGCAGAGTCGGGTCACAGGCAGAGATCAAGACAGGCGGCAAACAAACACAGTCCAGGGCACAGGCAGAGATCGGGGTAGGCAGCAAAGGTTCAGCAGAGAGTAACAGTCCAAGTAACAACGAAATAACAGTCCAGGGAATAACGCTCAGAAATGACCACCGTAGCAAATCAAGACTTCGCGATGTATGAATGCAAGTGTGTGTGTTATATAGGATGTGTGTGATGCCGTGCAGGTGTGTGTGCAATCAGTCCCAGGAATGAGGGCCTATGGGTAGTGGAGTCCGAATGAGATTCAGTATTCCGGTGATGGCTCCCTCCGGCGGTCCGGAGGATGAGACGAGGGAGCCACATTCATGACAGAGCCCCCACCCTGCGAGCGGCTCCAGACGCGAGGAGGCGGACGCCGGGGTCTACCACGTGGTCGAGGGGCCGGCCTCTCCGGGTGCGTCCGATGGAATTCCTCCATGAGTGTGGGGTCTAGGATATCATCCCGGTTGACCCAGGATCGCTCCTCCGGTCCGTACCCCTCCCAGTCGACCAGGTATTGTAGTCTCGGACCCCGACGCCTGGAATCGAGCAGTTCCCGAACTCCGTAAGCCTCCTCGCCCTCAATTACCAGCGGTGGGGGATGACGGCCCTCGGCTCCCTCCGGCTCTCCTCTCGGACCCCCGGAGGGTTTCAGCAGCGAAACATGGAAAGTGGGAGAAACACGATAGTTAGCAGGTAAACTTAACCGAAAAGAGACAGGAGTGATCTGTTTAACAATTTGGAAAGGCCCTACAAACCTGGGACTGAGTTTCTTGGATGGAAGTCTTAGTCGGAGGTCTCTCGTGGAGAGCCAGACCCATTGACCCACGGTGTACTGGGGATTGGGGCGTCGGTGTCGGTTGGCCTGTATCTCCTGTCGCCGAACTGCCCGTTGCAGGTGGTGATGAGCCAAGTTCCAAGTTTCCTCGCTCCTTTGTAACCATTCGTTGACAGAGGGCAGGTCGGAGGGTTCACCAGACCACGGGAACATTGGTGGTTGAAATCCTAAGACACATTGGAAGGGAGTGATACCCGTGGCCGGTTTTCTCAGAGAATTCTGGGCATACTCCGCCCACATCAGATACCGGCTCCATTCAGCTTGGTTCTGCTGACAGTAGGTGCGAAGGAACCGTGTGATCTCCTGGTTTAACCGTTCAGTCTGGCCATTAGATTCTGGGTGGTAGCCCGATGTCAGGCTGATATTAACGTTCAGTTGTTTAAAGAACGCTGCCCACACACGAGAGGTAAACTGTGGTCCCCTATCTGATACGATATCCTCAGGCAGCCCATAGAACCTGAACACGAAGTTGCATAATAGTTCCGCAGTCTCGAAGGCAGTAGGAAGTTTAGGAAGGGGAATGAGGCGGCAGGCTTTGGAGAATCGGTCAACAACCGTGAGTATTGTGGTGTTGCCCTGTGACAGTGGTAGATCGGTTACGAAGTCTATGGCTATGTGTGACCAGGGACGTTGTGGAATGGGTAGTGGCTGAAGCAGGCCAGCAGGAGATTGATGTGGTGTCTTGGATGTCTGACAAGCGGTGCAGTGGTGGATGAACTGGGTGACGTCACGGAGCATGGTGTCCCACCAGAACCGGTTTTGCAAGAGGTGATGAGTGGCGGTGATTCCTGGGTGTCCAGAGCTGGGCAGATCGTGAACGTGATGCAGGAGCCTCTCCCTCAGAGCAACTGGTACGAACAGACGGTTAGGGGGACATGTAGTTGGAGGAGCAGACTGTTCGTTGGCCTGTGTGATCTCGGATATTACATCCCACTGGATGGGTGCGAGAAGCAGAGTGTCAGGAATGATATGTTCTGCGTGTTCGGTACGTTCTATGTGTTCAGCTTGCCGGGATAGTGCATCGGCTTTCGTGTTCTTGGACCCAGGTCTGTATGTCACCTTGAACTGGAAGCGAGTAAAGAACATTGCCCACCGAGCCTGGCGAGGGTTAAGCCGTTTGGCTGAGCGGAGGTACTCTAGATTTTTATGGTCCGTGAGTACCGTGAACGGATGCTGGGCTCCCTCCAACCAATGACGCCATTCTTCCAGCGCCGCCTTCATTGCCAGCAATTCACGATCTCCCACATCATAATTACGTTCAGCCGCGGATAACTTTCTGGAGTAAAAAGCACAAGGAAACATTTTCTCTGGGGTACCTTGGCGTTGGGAGAGAATGGCACCAATGCCCGTGCTGGAGGCATCAACCTCTACTATGAAGGGCCTTTCAGGATCAGGATGACGAAGTATGGGAGCTGTAGTGAACCGTTCCTTCAATCCTTTAAAAGCCGCCTCTGCCTCTGGGGACCAGTGCAGCCGAGATGTGTGGCGCTTAGTCATGGAAGTTAAAGGGGCTGCAACGCTGCTGAAGCCTCGTATAAACCGTCTGTAGAAATTAGCGAAGCCCAGGAATCTCTGTAGTTCCTTTAGCGTGCGTGGTTTCGGCCAGTCCAGTACGGCTTTCACCTTCGTGTCATCCATTGCGATGCCGTCCTGACTGATAACATACCCCAAGAAGGAGGTTGAAGTCTGGTGGAACTCACACTTCTCTGCTTTTGCGTATAACTGGTGTTGGATGAGTCTTTGTAGCACGGCCCGAACATGTTGTATGTGTTCCTCCAGTGTATTGGAATATATGAGGATGTCGTCGATGTAGACGATAACCCAACGGTTCAACATGTCTCTGAACACATCATTAATGTAGGACTGGAAGACGGATGGACTGTTGGAGAGCCCGAACGGCATAACAAGGGTCTCATAGTGACCGGTGGTTGTGGAGAATGCCGTCTTCCATTCGTCCCCCTCACGTATCCGAATGAGGTTGTAGGCGCAGCGGAGGTCGAGTTTCGTGAAGTATCTGGCTTGTCTTAGTTGCTCCAGAGCGGCAGGTACTAATGGTAATGGGTAGCGAAACTTGACTGTGATCTCGTTCAGACCTCGATAGTCAATGCAGGGTCTCAGACCTCCATCTTTTTTTTTAACAAAGAAGAACCCTGATGATGCTGGGGACGTGGATGGTCGAATAAAACCTTTGGCTAGTTCCTCCTCAATGTAAGCTTTCATGGCCGCGGACTCTGGTTGTGACAGGGGAAAAATTCTGCCTTTGGGAGGCGAGGTGTCGGGTAGCAAGTCTATAGCGCAGTCTCCAGGTCGGTGAGGTGGTAACTCTGTAGCTTTTTGTTTGCTAAAGGCTATGGCCAGGTCTGTGTACTCAGCTGGGATGTCAAGCTGTCCAGGGATGGTTTCCTGTATTTCCACAGAGCGAATGGGTAAAGGAGTGACGTGTTTTAAACAGTTCTGATGGCAAAGAGTGTCCCACTGCAGGATTTGACCCTCCTTCCAGGAGATATGCGGGTTATGGGTACGAAGCCATGGTATACCAAGGATGATGGGGTTGTTAGGTGAGTGGATGACGTAGAAGCGGATGGGTTCTTGATGAAGGATTCCTACTTGGAGCTTAAGTTCGTCGGTGATATGAGCGATCTTTCCTCCTCCAATAGGTTTCCCGTCTAGCGCCTCCACTGTTAAGGGAAAGTGGCAGTCAGTTAAGGGGATATGGTGATCTTTAATGAACGTGTCAGACATGAAGTTTCCCGCAGCTCCAGAATCCAGCAGGGCGTGAGTGAGTATGTTCCGTTCATGAAAGGTGATCTGGACAGGAATTTTGAGGCAGTTAGATGCGTAATCAGAGGTAAGAGGGGAATTCACCGCCCGGGAGCTGGTTGATGTAGGTCGAACTGGACAGTTAGCCTTGACGTGGCCAGCCTGGCCGCAGTACAGACAGAGATGCATCTGTCGCCTCCTCTCTCTTTCCTCCGGCAGAAGTGGAGTGTATCCGATTTGCATGGCTTCGGGGGCAATGTTGGTTGCGCTGGGACTCCGTGCAGGACGCCTGGTACGAAGGAGATTATCAATGTGAATAGCAAGTTCGATAAATGTGTTTAGTGAGCTTCCCTCATCGCGGCAAGCGAGTTCTGCTTGTAATTCCAGCGATAACCCTCGACGAAACAGCAGTTTCAGTGTATCCTCCACCCAGTTAGTTTGAGCTGCTAGAGTGCGGAATTGCAGGGCATATTCAGAGGCAGTTGTTTTACCTTGCGTGAGAGAGATTAACTGGTCACCTGGACTCTGACCGCCGGCAGGATGTTCGAACACCTCTCTGAATTGTTGCAGAAACTCAGTGAAAGTGGGGAATATCGAGCTGTCATTCCTCCAAACAGCGGTAGCCCAGTCCAAAGCCTTACCCGTCAGTAAAGAGCAGACAAATGATATTCTACTCATCTCGGTGGTATACAGAGAGGGCTGTTGGTTAACATACAGGGAGCACTGTAGCAGAAAGCCCTTACACTTGGCCGGGGTACCGTCAAACTTCTCGGGAAGGGCCAGGCGGGGATTGACAGCGGGAGGAGACGGGAGTGTTGGTGTGGCAGACGCCATGGGAGGCGGCGTGGCGACCTCGGTGGGATTGAGCCGTAGGCCCTGTAGAGTCTTTACTAGTTCCTCCGTTAATGAAGTTAGTCGACTCAGCTGATGATGATGCATCGCTAGCTGGTTGGCTTGAGCTGAGAGCTCGGAAGAAATTTGCATTAGAGCTGCTGGATCACTGGGTGGCGAAGTCTTCTGTAATGAAGGGTCAACAGAGTGTGGATCCATTTGCAGCTTTTTATTAAAACACAGCAGTGTTTACAAACAAGGGCAGAGCAGTACCGTGAACAGGGACAGGCAGGGGTCGAGGCTGGCAGCAGAGAAGCAGAGTCGGGTCACAGGCAGAGATCAAGACAGGCGGCAAACAAACACAGTCCAGGGCACAGGCAGAGATCGGGGTAGGCAGCAAAGGTTCAGCAGAGAGTAACAGTCCAAGTAACAACGAAATAACAGTCCAGGGAATAACGCTCAGAAATGACCACCGTAGCAAATCAAGACTTCGCGATGTATGAATGCAAGTGTGTGTGTTATATAGGATGTGTGTGATGCCGTGCAGGTGTGTGTGCAATCAGTCCCAGGAATGAGGGCCTATGGGTAGTGGAGTCCGAATGAGATTCAGTATTCCGGTGATGGCTCCCTCCGGCGGTCCGGAGGATGAGACGAGGGAGCCACATTCATGACAGTATGTTGGAAATGAACATTTATTAATGTTCAATGAATAATTATTAAACAATAAACATTTGTTAAATTGCTTATTAATAAATTTATATTAATAAACTATTAAACTATTAAATTTATATTAATAAAATATTAAAGCTTATTAATAAACATTCACCTTTTGTCTATTATTGTTGTCTCTAATTGCATCTGGTTTTTAATTTCCCAACTATTTTGGGTTCATTTTAAGCTAGCCATATAGCAATTTTTAAATAATAGTTGGTTTAAATAAAACTACCCAGCAGGTTGAGCAAACATTTAACCCAACCGCTGGGTTAAAACAACCCAATCGCTGGGTTTGTCCATTTTCAACCCAACTTGGGTTGTTTTTAACCCAGCATTTTTTAGAGTGTAGAATAATTTACAAGGGCTTAGCTCAACCAATCAGAATCAAGGACCAGAACTATCCTTAAAAAAATGTGTTCTGATCACATGGTTCAAACAGGGATATGTTTCTGTTGTACTCTTTAACAGTTTTTCACTTATTTTGGCATCAGCAGTTGTGAATTCATCAAAAAGTTTAACTCTGTTATGTATGATTAATACTTGGAGAAAACTGACAGTAAATAATGTGCAATGGTATATGATGGCCAAGATTTTCATTCGTCTTAAACCATAAAATTTAACCCCATTTTGAATGTAGGCCTACTGTAATTTTGAATATTTTTTCTACTTTGAAAGAGACATTACCTGGGGTGGGTCAAAACAAAATGAAGGGGCATCTTAGTAAAAATTATTTTCTACTGCAAGGACATTAGTTTACGTATGCATGACGAATCAGACTATTATAGACCTTTAAAGCAACTTACAGCTTCTAGGAATTTGATCTAGGCCTATCAGTGAAAACGTTAAAAAAACTCAATATTTAAATTTTTGTCACTTTCTTAGAACGTAAAAGATTATATTTTTTAAAATATGGTACAAAACTGTTTGGTAACCAAATTTCTTCAGAGGGCTATATATTATTTTGTGTTCTGCCAAATAAAGTAAGTTATACAGGTTTTTCAAATTTTCATTTTCGGGTGAACTATCCCTTTAAATTCTTTTCAGTTACCTTACAAACCATACTCATAAAAGAAATTCTTGAGGAAACCTACGACAAATTCGCCTTGAGTGCTATTGTTTTGTCTTATAGACTAAAACAGCAAAACAGTTTTTTCCTATGAAAAAAATTATTCATGGCTTAAAATAGCTTGAATGTAACTCTACACCCTTGCCTCATTTAGTATACGCAGGTCTATGAATATGCTAATTAGCCCCGCCTCCACTCACTCGCACGAGCTCATAGATCCACTCGGTCAACTTACTGAGGTAAATGCTGCACAATGGTATGGCTTTTTACAACGCCAGACACATAATGGTAATTAATATGATTAGTGTTTTGCTTGACTATGTTATCAAACAGCTAATAATGTGTTGCTAATGTTACACAAACCATGTCAGACAGCTGCCTTCTAACAATCAGTATCCTTACAAACGCTTTGAATAACTCGGCATATAGTTCATCATAACATCGTAATATACATCAAACAACGGCTATATTAATAAATCTACCCGATTTTTCATATCAACATTAAAATATACCGGCATAACTGGGTTTCTTTTGAGACTCCCTTGCGCGGTCAGTTAATGATATGCTAAAGCCCGCCAGCATGTTGACTTGATTGGTTACAAGGCAGTCTGTGACGTCAGAAACACTAGCGATTTTTGAAACTGTTTTTAGATCACTGCAGTTTTAAGGAGAAAATACTCAGCAATGGTGTTGACATGAATTTGCACATGGTTTGTCTTAAAACATACAACAACATTAAAAACTTGATTTTCACCACAGGAGGACTTAAAAATACTCCTTTAAAATATTCAACCCCCTTAAACTCTTGGTGTAATTCTCACACACACCGGCAGCAGGGGCTGAAATGAACTGCAGTGCGCTCAGAAAAGAAAACGCGCACTGATTTCTTCTGAAGGAGAGAGAGAGAGAGAGAGAGAGAGAGAGAGAGAGAGAGAGAGAGAGAGAGAGAGAGAGAGAGAGAGCTCGTGCAGGGAGTGCGTTCAGTGTTCACTTCACCTCCCACATGTAACGTGGCAGCCAGCGATGGCAAAGCTCCTCAACAAGTGAAGCGTGTTGTCTTCACTCTTCAGCTCCTCGAAGAATCACGACATGATCGCGGTGAGCGCGGAGAGCCCCGTGGATCAGTACCGGACGCTGGCGTACGACACCGCACTCAGTACTTTACTCGCTGTGCTGGTGTACGTGGTGCTGAAGGTGAGCCTGGACGGGATCCGCCAGTGGCGGGCTCGGATCTCGGTGCTGATCGTGGGCTCGGGTCCGATCGGGCTGACCGCGGCGCTGGTCGCTGTCCGCTCCGGTAAGGTGCTGAAGCTGACGCTGCTGGATGAGCGCTACCGGAGCGCGCTGCTCTGCAGACCGCAGCAGATCGCGCTGGACCCGCGCAGCGTGCGCTTCCTCCTGGACCTGGGGGTGGATTTCGACAACATGGAAGGCTGCTGGCACAACGAGCACTTCTTCACCAAAATCGGAGTGTTTCAGGAGTATTTGCTGAGCATCCTGGAGCAGAAGAAGCAAAAGGTTGACGTGAAAGTCCGTTTGGGAACAAAGGTACGTGCGTTTCTCACTGCGTGGCTCGCAAACAATCAGAACTACTTGTTAAAGTTAGTATATGATTATTTTCGTCGCCCTCTTGCCCTGTTCATATTTTCAAAATTACATTATGATGCATTAAAAGCTGATATCTGTGATTTGGAATATGGGGAGCGTGTCCTAGCTGGATATTAGCTGGTAGACAATCTTAGATCAGCTATACCTGATCCGATCATACCAGGTGAAGGTGCTCCAGCTGGGTTTTGAACATGGTAGCTGGTTACCATCTAATGGTAGATATCAACCAGCTTGAACCATAATGAGCAGCTAGCTAATAAACCAGCCAGACAGACAAGGCATAAAAGCATTCATATTGTCAAATGGTTAAATCCTGAGACAACATAATGATATTCGTGATTCAGAAATGCTTGATATAGCAAAAAAAATTTTTTTAATTAATTTATTTATTTTATACCTTGTTTGAAAAAACTTATTGAAAATAATGATCATGATGCATACTTTACTTTTTAAAGGTGTAAGTCAAATATGTTATTACCAGTGTCGGGCTTGTTATTCAAAAAATATAATTTATTACACCGTTACTAGTTACACATTTCAAAAGTATTACTTTACTTATTACTTTCTGGCAACAGTAATTAGTTACACTACTAGTTATTTTACTTTTTCTTCAGAAGTTGTAATTGTGTATCTTGCTCATAAAATTCTTCTAAAATGTTCTAACAACATATTTCCGCCTCATTTGACCAAATTCCACATTGGATCGCAGTCAGAAGTTATTACAAACACTCAATTGATAGTGACTTTTACTCAAAACTATAATTGTCATGTGTAGTTTGAAGCTAATTGTAGCTATAATTTCTCTGTTACCCATATATGATTATATTTCATGATGTATTTCATCAAAGAAATCACATAAGTTCATAATAAAAAGTTTTTTTTTTCTCCAAAAAGATTTTTAATTATAGTAATATAATTTATATCGGGATCAGAGGGATGTGGGTGGGCAAAGTAAAGCAATGCCAGAGTAAAGTAATGCCACAACTTACACAACAGTGTTCAGATCATCTTTTCTCCTGACAAAATCAGTGTAATGGCAATATTTCTATCTGCTGAATGTAAGCTTTTCCATATTCCAAGCTTGCCTGCTGCACTGGTGACTTCATATGCCTGTGCGAGTCGTGAAAATTATGAAAATAAATCTAGGAATTATGGATTGTTGGATTTCAAATTAGTAGGGGTTAAAGGATTAGTTCATTTTCAAATGAAAATTAGCCCAAGGTGTATATGACTTTCTTCTTTCTGATGAACACAATCAGAGTTATATTGATAAATTTCCTGATGCATCCGAGCTTTATAATGGAAGTGAACAGGATCAACGAGTATGAGCTGAAGAAAGCGTCTCCATCCATCATAAACGTGTACTCCACACGGCTCCGGGGGGGTTAATATAGGCCTTCTGAAGTAAAGCGATGCTTTTGTTTAAGAAAAATATCCATATTTATAAAGTAAAATATCCAGCTTCTGCCAGACCGCCTTCTGTATTCAAGTTACGAAGAAAGTGTAAAACTGGCGTTGCGTCAGTTACACTTTTTCCATAAGTTGAATAGGGAAGGTACTTAACTTAGGAAGAAAGTGTAAAACTCTCGCAGTTCAAAAATCTTATGCTACGTCCTACACCTTCTGTTTTTAACTTAAGAAAAGAGATTAACTGACACAACGCCAGTTTACACTTTCTTCGTAACTTGAATATGGTTACGGTTTGGCAGAAGCTAGATATTTTACTTTATAACTTGTTAAATATGGATATTTCTGATGCTTCAGAAGGCCTTCATTAACCCCCGGAGCCGTGTGGAGTACGTTTATGATGGATGGATGTGGATTGAGACACTTTCTTCAGCTCATACTTGTTGATCCCGTTCACTGGCATTATAAAGCTTGGATGTGTCAGGATATTTATTAATATAAGTCTGATTGTGTTCATCAGAAAGAAGAAAGTCATATACAGATGGCTTGAGGGTGAGTAAAGCTTGGGCTAATTTTTTTTTAAATTGAACTAATCCTTTAAGGCATCAAAAGTAACTAAGTAATGAGCTGTTTTATGGATGGTAACTGTAATATTATTACTGAAATTGTATTAGTAATTAGTTACACTACTAGTTACTGCAAAAAGTAATATTATTACTGTAACTAGTAACTGCCCAACACTGGTTAATCCATTGACATTTAGAGTCATTAAATAAAATAGTTTGTTGATTTTTTTTGTTTTTTTTTTCTCCAAAAACAAACCTGTAAATACTAAGATTTTTAAATAGTTTTACCAATTATCTTAAACATCCACATTTTACATAAATCTATTCTTTGGTTTTATATTCCCCCATGTCTTTTTTGTAACCTCAAAAAAAAAAAAAAAAAAGAACAAATAAATAGGTGTATGTCTTTAGAAATCACATCACATATCTGAAGTGCTTCCTGCAGTAGATTTGCTTGCTCATTCTGCTCAGAGACGCTTTCCTCACAGTTTAAACTCAGCAGACAGAGTCGAGTCAAAGCCAGAGAGCTCAATAAAGCAGAAAAATGAGCTTCACCAGTTACAATCTCTGCTCACAGGTTTGGCTCCTTGCATTTTCTCAGAAATGTTATCTGTTTATGTAGAGCAGATATTGCCTCAGAAATAAGCCAATGCATTTCCATCACCACCAGAGGAAATTAGACAGCGTTTTTAGGAAATTAATATGATGGACGTTTTTTCATTAAACACGCATTTACTGCCAGCTAACTAACTGTCATGTGTCTGTCATATAATGAACAGGTGATTATGTTTAACAGGCATTAATAAAGCTATAGACAGCGATGCTCTTTTTTGTTCTCTTTCACTTCTATTTCGGTCTTTATCAAGGCCAAAAGTGTTTTATGGTTTGCTATAAAGTGCTCTTTCTTTTCTGGGTTGCTACATGCTGAAAGCTATTTATTTTCAGTCAAGACAGAGGTTCGTTTGGGATACTTTGGGCATCTTATCTTGACAGTGTTCATCTGAGGGCCAAGCTATTTGTCATTGAACCAAAGATTTTTTGGAGGAAATCGATATCTTTTGGTATTTATTATGCTGAGATACTGAAGTGTCTAACCCATCTATATAGCATACTAGTGTACTATCTATACTGTTTCATATGCAGTATGAAGTATGCAGTGATCAAAACGTTTGACAAAAGTGCAAATTTAATGCACTACATTTGCTAGGCAGATTTATATGCTGTTTAATATTTGATGCTTGCGTTATTGTACATGTGCATCAGCACTGCTTCTATTGCTTTTTTCTGCTTCTTCTTCACCTGTGTTTTGATCCGGAGATTCTGTACTCTTCCAGAAGATGCGTAATAGCGCTCCCTACCTTATAACAGTAAAAACACAGATTGCCGTAAATGTCAGTGAATGACAGGGAAAGAGTTATAAAATATTAATTAAAAACCTCGGTTGCACTTTAATTTACAGTACGTGTACTTACATGTACTTACAGTGTACTTACATGTACTTACAGTGTACTTACCTATTAAAATATTAAAATATTAAAATAATATAAGGTAGTTTAGGTTTAGGTGTAGGTTTGGGGTTAGTACCTAGTTATAACCCAGTTATTATAATTTCTGTAATAAGTACATAGTATGTACATGGGGAACAGGACTGTAAAATAAAGTGCTACCAAAATCTCTTAATTTGTGTTTTGAAGATTAGCCAAAATCTTATGGGTTTGGAACGACATGAAGGTGAGAAAATTATGACAGAGTTTTCATTTTTGGGTGAACTATCACTTTAAACTTTTCAAGATTTTTCTTTTATTTATTTATTCATTTATTTTAATTTGACCAGTACAAAATAACCACTTTTATTTCCAAAATTATAACTGGATTCAGTGATTCAAACATACAACATGATGAACTTGTAACATAGTAGCTTTGAAATGTTTCTTGTTGCATATTGTGCACCATTTCACATGCAATATGTTTTAAAGTGAGGGAAGTGCTCCAGTTTGAGTAAATGGATTTCTCTGGTCAGTCTATTTATGCCACGTCTCTGATGTCTCTAGACACGCAGACAAGCTCACATCCAATAAACCAAAGCAGACTTGAGTTTCTTTTCATTTACAGCTATTCTGGGTGACAAGCTGTCAGTCTGGTTTAACAAAACTGTCCTGCTGCTCAGAGAAGAACAAACCATCAATGGCAAATAAGAGTCTTTAGTTGTCACCCTGTCTACGCAAATCAACAATTGATGCTCGTACGCAGTTTAAACACGTGGGTTGTTGGGAAGAATTGTGCTGTTATAAAGATAACAAACAAAATTTTATAGAATACAACTTAATACAACTTATTACAACAAATACACTTTTTTAATTGATTCACTATTCAGGCAAAACTGGTTGAGTTGAATGTATCTGATTAAAAAGAACTGACTCATAAGAGCCATTTGTTCAAGAATTGAAGGACATTGTGCATGTTGATTGTTTTGATTTATCATAAGAGTCATTAGTTTGGACATCTTGACTACTGGATGCACTGTATTTTCACTAGAAAGAACTGGTTAAGAATCATTCGTTTGGGAATCAGACAATGGCTGTGCTGTATGTTTTGATTCATTCAGAATCTGACTACTCTGTGCACATTGAATGTTTCATGTAAAACAACCGTCTCTTTAAAGTCATTTGTTCAGGAAACCAATTAAACTGGTTGCTTTGTTTGTTTTATGATTCGCCTGAAGTAATTCGCTAATAAGAGTAATTTGTTCACAAACCTGACTTTATTGAACACACTGTATGTTTTTGATTCACTAAAAAGAACCAGATCAAAGAGTCATACATTCGGGAATTGCTGTATGTTTATGAATCAATAAAAATATCTGACTCATAAGAGGCATTTATCCAGAAATCTGACTACTGACTCTATGTTTTGATTCACTAAAAATAACTGGTTCAGAGTCATTCTCGTCTAGGGAATTGGAATCTACTAGCCATGCTGTATGTTTTGGTCACAGTCTGATTAGACACACTGTTTGTTTGATGATTCAACTGAAGGAACTGGTTCATGAGAGTTATCAAATCAAACTGTGGGCCTATTGGTCACTTTGTATGCTTCTGATTCACAAAAACAACTGGTATAGAGTCATTTGTTAGGGAATTAGAGCATACTGGTGGTGCTGTATGTTTTTGATTCACATAACAGAACTGGCTCATTAGTGTCATTTGTTCAGGAAAACTGAACTGGTTGTTCTGGATATTTTTGATTCAGTGAAAGAACCGAATTGCCAAGCTAAAATTTTTTCTCTGTAGTTTAGTGAGGAGTACCTGAGGAAGATGTCCAGGGCAGAATGGCCGCGAGTGATCGTCGTTGCTGACGGCTCATGTGGAGACTCCTGCTCTGTGCTGGGCATCAGCTCTGATTACATCGTTGAATCATGCCGTGCTTACGGAGCCAATGCCACCATAGAGAGACTGGACCAGAGACAGGTGAGTTACACACAGCCTTAAACATGCTCACATGCAGAATATCATCACACAAAGAAAATCAACAACCACCCTATAATGGAAAAAATCCACCCATTTCTTTTTTACATCCGCATAAATCATAAGTAGTGACTCAGAATAAGCTGTTTGCAGTTTCTATGCAATGTGATGTCACATTGGTTAGGCCCCGCCCACGACTGCTGACGGACTGTTGCATTAGCATAGACCTGTGAGCTGTACACAGTCTGCCATGTTTATTTCCTGCCAGAGCATTTAACAGTAGCATTCAAGTAAGACATGTATTCTTATTTAAGTTACTGAAGTTATTTAATCAAGAGCAGTGTGTGATTTTCTGTTCCCTAACGATACAGTTCACTCGTATTGCGTCGTAATAGACACTATGGGAAAACTCCTTTTTTCCTCCAAATACTGAAGCCTGATTGAATCAGTGAACTGCATGAGACTATGGCGCTGCAGCCTGCCGAAACGGTGAGGCTACCCACCTATATAAGCTGGCAAATCTCCACCGTAGGCTTAAGAGTCTTTCTCCTTCAATGCGAAGATCTTCTTCTTGCTGGACTATGAGATAAGACTGAAGAAGAAGCCTTTTCGCAGCGGAACAAGCTGATTCAGCGGTGCCCTGCAAGCAAGCTGACGCTCTGCAGTGGGCTGATATGTCACTGGCAGCTTCTGATGCAGAGGATTGCTCGGGCTCAGTGGATAACTCCGATCCCTGCCATCTAAGAATCCAAGCGACACCAGGGCTGGCATGGACATCGAACTCACCTGTATCCTCTCAAAGGCCATGGCCAGCCTGGTTGTATTAGAGTGCCACCTGTGGCTAAATCTAAGGGAGATTAAGGACGTAAATAAGATTGCATTCCTTGATTCCCCAGTGTCCCCCACCAGTCTCTTTGGCATGCAGGCAATGCGCCACTTCCTGCACAAGTGCCAACTCAGCAGCCTGCGAAGCTCGCACCATCGACCACTCAGCCTAAGCCAGAGCTTGGGATCCGACAGCGCTCTCGCTTCCTAAGCTCCAGGGTCCCCACCCTAAGATAGCGCTCATGTTCACGCACCCATGCAACTGAACACTGTTATAGCAAACAAAATAAAAAATAAACAGATTAAAAGAAAGAGCACTTTTCATCTTCCCTATACTACAAGCATCAGTCCCCTGCCTCAGCACAGCAGCCTGTTGCCCAAAACACTCACCACCCAGGCTCAGGCTTGGGGAGCCATCTCCAGATTATCAAGCTGGGTTCTTAACACAATCAAACGTGGCTACTTGCTTCAATTTGCTAGCAGGCCCCCACACTTCAGGGGCGTAATTTGCAAGTGCGGAGCAAAGTGCTGCATGTCCTCCGTTCTGAAAGATGCCTATTTTCTTTTTTTTTTTTTTTATTCTGTTTTTTTCAAGGATTTTACATGTGAATATAACAAACAAAATGAACAAATAAACATAGGGTGTACATATTACAGGGTTACACTGATACAGTTACAGGAAAAGCATTGAATCACACCAAATCTGGTCTTCTATGCAGAATATAAACTCTCCATTTCTTCCACATGGTGTCAAAATAGACTTTTTGAAGCCTATTCTGAAAAGTAATCCTCTCCATGTTAAATATTGCATATACAATATGATGCCAGTCATCTAATGTTGGGGGATTTGGAGTCAACCATTTCTTTGTGATAGCTTTCCGTGCTGCTAAACTCAACATACCAAATATACATTTGGTCTCTTTATTCGTGTCTACTGTGTACAAAAAGCCAAATAATAGTTCATCCCAATTAACTGTCATTTGCATTTTGAAGATTGAGCACAACTCAGCCTGGATTGTAGTCCAGAAATTCTTTAACAATGGGCATGACAGAAACAAGTGAAAATGGCTCGCCCCCTGGGCCCCGCAGTTTCTCCAACAACTTGAGGTGCCCATGTAATGAGAGCTTTGTGCGGGAGTAATAAAATATCTGCACAGGCTCTTCCACCTCCATGAATTTGAACTGGTGATTTTCCATTGAAATTCACAGTGTTTTGACCAAATGTCATCAGATATTGAGAGATTTGAATCCCTTTCCCATTTTTGTTTAATACTAACCGTATTTTTATTTTTAAGATGCCTATTTTCATATCAAGATAGCCCCCCCATCACAGACCATTTTTGAGATGCGCATTCGAGGGGGTGGCTTACCAGTATACCGTCCTTCCATTTGGAATGTCTCTGGCCCAGTGCACTTTTACGAAGTGCATGGATGTAGCACTCTCCTCTCTGAGACAGAAGGGAGTGCGCATTCTGAATTACCTCGACGACTGGCTCATATTGGGCTAGTCGGAGGCTGAGTTGAACACTTACTGCTCCTGCTGGTCCCTGCTCCTCAGCCATTTATAATGCCTGGGTCTCAGGATCAACTTAGCCTAGAGCTCATTTTCTCCCAGCCAGCGAATATCCTTGCTGAGAGCAGTTCTCGATTTTGCCCAAATGCGGGCCTGGTTCACGCCAGAGTGCGCGCTAGCGATTCAACAGCTTGCAGCGTCATTCAGAGTCGGGGTTTCACTCCCTCTCAAAATCTTTCAGAGAACACTTGGCCTAATGGCGGCAGCATCATCAGTAGTTCTGCTGGGCCTGCTATACATGTTGCTCCTGAAGTATTGGCTGAAACCCCACGTTCCAGCCCACGCTTGGCGTCTTGGACGCCTCCATATCAAAGTAGACCACAGCTGTGTCTTGGCCCTGTCCTTTTGGATGGACCCTCATCTGTATTGGGCCGGTACAGACCTGGGGTTGGTCTCCAGAAGGATGGAGGTCTTGACAGATGCCTCCAACACAGTTTGGGGAGCTCTGTGCGAGGGCAGACTGACAACCAGCTCCTGGTCAAGCATGGAGAGGCAGCAGCATAACAATTGTCTAGAAATGCTGGTGGTTTTTCTGGCTCTCAAAACCTTCCTACCAGACCTCAAAGGGCACCATGTCCTAGACCGCTCAGACAACATAGCGGTGGTGTCCTACATAAACCACCAAAGTGGACTCAGATCGAGTCCTCTGTATTAACTGTTGAGATGCCTCCTCTTATGGGCACAACACAACCTGCGCTTGCTCAGAGCAGCACACCTGCTGGGCAGACTGAACCAGGGAGCAAACATGCTGTCCTGGGGCAATGTGTCCTCGGGGGAATGTTCAAACAATCTGAAGTATCTTTGGGAGGGTAGAGGTCGAAGGACAGGGACATGCTGGCTCACAAGTGGCACAGCCTTCCCTGTATGCATTTCCCCCAGTCGCGCTGCTCCCTCAGGTCATCAGATGAATCAGGGAGGATAGTCCTTCTGGTAGCCCCTCTTTGGCGGAACCAGTCATGGCTCCCTGGCCAGTTCCCCTGAGGAAGGACCTACTTTCCCAGGCGAAGGGAATGATTTGGCACACCCAGACTCTGTTTTAATCATTCTCTGGGACTTTAATAAAGAGATTCTTCACGTGAACTTCCAAACTACAGACAGCATGTTACTTGTCCCACCAGAGACAGTAATACACTGGATCACTGTTACACGGCAATAAAGGATGCATATCACTCTGTCCCACGGGCAGCTTTGGGGCTCTCTGATCACTGTCTAGTTCATCTCATACTGACCTACAGGCAGAAACTGAAATCAGCTAAATCTGTGGCAAGGACTGTAAAGAGATGGGCCACCGAAACAGAGCGGGCTTTACAAGCCTGTTTCGAATGGACTGATTGGAGTGTTTTTGAAGCTGTTGTCAGCGATCTGGACGAGCTCACAGAGACTGTAACTTCATATATTAGTTTCTGTGAGGATTTGTGCATTCCTACAAAGACTCATTTAACTTACAACAATGACAAACCCTGGTTCACTGCAAAACTCAGCCAGCTCCATCAGGCCAAAGAAGATGCTCGCAGAAATGGGGACAGAGTCTTGTACAAACAGGCCAAATACACACTGGAAAAGGAGATCAGAGTGGCAAAGAGGAATTATTCTGATAAACTTCGGAATCAGTTCTCTTCTAATGACACAGCTTCAATGTGTAAAGGTCTGAAAGTTATCACCAACTACAAGACACCATCCCCCAGCTCTGTGGAGAATCAACAACTGGCAGACGATCGGAACGAGTTTTATTGCAGGTTTGAAAAATCACCATTCACACCTCCAACAACCCCCCTCTCCCCTACACCTGCAATTCAGTTCAGTGAAGATGATGTGAGCCAGGTCTTCAGAAAGAACAAGAGAAGAAAGGCTCCAGGCCCAGACAGCATTTCACCAGCCTGTCTGAAAACCTGTGCTGACCAGCTGGCCCCCATCTTCACACAGATCTTCAACAGATCACTGGAGCTGTGCGAAGTCCCCTCATGCTTCAAACGCTCCACCATCATCCCCGTCCCAAAGAAACCCAAAATTACTAGACTAAATGACTACAGACCTGTGGCTCTAACGTCTGTGGCCATGAAGTCATTTTAAAGACTGGTTCTGGCTTATCTGAAGGACATCACTGGACCCTTACTGGACCCCCTGCAGTTTGCTTACCGAGCAAACAGGTCTGTGGATGATGCAGTCAATATGGGACTGCATTATGTTCTCCAGCATCTGGACAGACCAGGGACTTAGGTCAGGATCCTGTTTGTGGACTTCAGCTCTGCTTTTAACACCATCATCCCATCACTCCTCCAGCCCAAACTAACTCAGCTCTCTATGCCCACCTCTGTCTGTCAGTGGATCACCAGCTTCCTGACAGATAGGCAGCAGCTAGTGAGGCTGGGAAAATTCTCATCCAGCACCCTCACCATCAGCACCGATGCCCCTCAGGGCTGTGTCCTCTCCCCACTGCTCTTCTCCCTGTACACCAACGACTGCACCTCTAAAGACCCCTCTGTCAAGCTCCTGAAGTTTGCGGATGACACCACACTGATTGGCCTCATCCAGGACGGTGACGAGTCTGCTTACAGACTGGAGGTTGGACAGCTGGCTGTCTGGTGCAGTCTTAACAACCTGGAGCTCAACACGCTCAAGACAGTGGAGATGATCGTGGACTTCAGGAGAAACCCCCATGCTCTTCCCCCACTCACCATCATGAACAGCACTGTGGCAGCAGTGGAGTCATTCAGGTTCCTGGGCACCACCATCTCTCAGGACCTGAAGTGGGACAACCACATCGAGTCCATTGTGAAAAAGGCCCAGCAGAGGTTGTACTTCCTTCGCCAGCTGAGGAAGTTCAACCTGCCACAGGAGCTGCTGAAACAGTTTTACTCTGCCATCATTGAATCCATCCTCTGCACTTCAATTACTGTCTGGTTCAGCTCAGCTACCAAATCTGACCTCAGAAGACTACAGAGGGTAGTCCGGTCTGCTGAGCGAATCATTGGCACAACCCTCCCCACTCTCCAAGAACTGTACTTATCCAGAGTGAGAAAAAGGGCAAAGAAGATCACTCTGGACCCCTCACATCCAGCACACTCCCTCTTTGAACTGTTGCCATCCGGTCGATGCTAAAGAGCTCTGAACACCAGAACAACCAGACACAGGAACAGTTTCTTCCCTCAAGTAATCCATCTCATGAACACTTGACAAACACGGAACACACAACACTATTACACTTTATTTACTTAAAACACTTATTTATATTTCAAATTTGCACACACAACTGTACATACAAATTGTCTATATTATATATTGTTTTTTGCTTTTTTTGCACTTTGTCTATCTTGTAAATTTGTATATTATTATTTTATTATTTTTATTATGTGTCTTGTCTTGTCGCTGTTACTCTGTTGCACTGTGGAGCTAGTAGTATTTTAAAAAAGGCATCTGAAATAATAAACTAAGTGCAATGTAGTATTATCAAAAATATTGATTTTTCGATACATATTGATACTGAAATATCTGAAACGCTTCCAATACTCATTTTCCGTGGAATAGATACACAATACCAGCTGCACTTGCTCTCTCATCTCTCTGACAGCGAATTGACACAATAACCCACCTCCCATCACTCACTCATTTCATTCGCTCCGGATGAATATTGTTGGTGTTACAGAGCTTGAATTTTGGCATGGGATTGCATGTTGCATATAATTTTACTCATTCCCACAGATTTTGTGCTCAAACCCAAAGTGTGCATGCATAAAGCCGCTCTCAGTACTAAATTGAGTTCTTTTTCAGTCAAATACATACCAAATAATGTCAAAATGCTGTTCTTGGTGACTATTCCTATGAACACAGTCAGTTATAATATAGTCAGTCCATGCGTCAAGTCTTAAAGTGACAGCAGCCTAATATACTTGCTGTTAAAATATGAGGTAATATTAAAATACCTATATGGCAGGTTTTACCCTTGGTATCAATGTCAAAATTGTGGCCAGTGGAAATGATGAGTGGCTAGTAACTTTGGAAAACCATTAGCCACAGTGGCTGGTGAGCAAAAAAGTTAATGTCAAGCCCTGCACAGATCTAATATATACATGCAATTTTTTTACTTGCTGTTTATGTTCACAGACATAACCGACTACGTTTATGTGAACTTTGTGTGTTTTTGACATAATCTTGTGTATATTTGACAGTTTAAAGGTACAATATGTAAAATTTTTGCAGTAAAATATCCAAAAACCACTAGGCTAGTGTTATATATTTTGTTCAGCTGATTACTAACAATATCTCTAATGTTTTCAACTACTTGTAAATCATGAGAAAATTCCCATTCTAAACAGTGACACGGGGCAGTGCAGTCGCCTGTCAATGACGTCAGTTACCCTTTGTTACCGCCTTTACTGACGTAGAAACCACATGACAACAGTGCCGTGGACAAATGCGGAAGTAGTGTCTAGCGTCCAGCAAACCACTAGCTTGCTTCAAGCAGTTCCTTATTTACTTCTTGCACGTTTTATGGTGGATTGTGTTACTTATTTATGGAACATAATTACTGTTTACCATCTGCCGCTGGTTCTGTCGACAAGGACAGCTCCCGTAAACTCATGACCGGAAAAGCGGAAGCGGCGCTGGCGACTGTGTCATAATAAAAGTCCCGCTGCTCGTGAGGCGTGTGTTGATCAATCGCTCCAGCTCCTCGTTCAGCTCCCGCAACACTCGCTCCTGCTCTGCTTCATACTACAGTAACGTTAATAATCGCATCCACGAACATGAGTTCTTCCAGACTCCAATCCCTATTCTTTTGCACTGTCCGTTGAGATGGAGACCACATGTCCCAAGTTTCCGCTCTAAAACTTGGCGTCATCAAACTACGCCTTTGTTTTGAATAGGCTTCTAGCGACCTCTAGCGGAAAAAAATATCACAAATTGTACCTTTAAGTGCAATAAAATGTGAAAAAGAACTTAGTTTAATACTCACAGGATGCCCTGTCAGACAGCCTGACATGCTTCGGATGTGTGTGCTCAGAAAACTGTATATCAGAAGTTTAGACTGATATGGCTTTAAAACGCATGCAGATTTGAACTGCAATGTCATGTGAGTGTGACTGCAATAGAGATGATAATCAAAACCAAACAGATGTTTTGTTTGTTTTTTTGGCAAAGTATTTGAGGCACGAGCTGTACAGACTCCACCTTTTTCTGAAAAGTGGGGTGGGGAACAGCAGCTTATTTGCATTTAAAAACACATGCATGAAAACAGCATGCTTTTTCTTCCACTCAAATATGGGCATTTACAACATGGTATAATAAATGTGGGATATTTTTTATGCTGAAACTTCACAGGCACATTCTGGGAACACCTGAGACTTATATTACATCTTGAAAAAAGGGGCACAATAAGTCCCATTTAAATCATTATACCATATCACGTCATTATATCTCAGTAGCAAACTTTTTCCCCTTCTCAGGCTGTTATTCTCTGAAATCTCTCATTGTGTTCTTGAATTTAAATGTCGTCAGAGCTGTTTGTGGTCATAAGGTCATCAGGGTCTTACTGGGCTGATTCACTTTATGAATATGGGTGAGGAAATTAAGCCAGTATGAATAATAATAGAGTCTATTTCTGCCAGCAGTGATGCAGGTGAGCCAGAGAGAAGCTGCCAGCATACAGCATTAACTGCATGTGTTATAAGTAACAGTGAATTTGACTTTTTTTACACAGGTTTAGAATGACAGTTTGTATCATTGATTTCTCTCTCTCCCTCTCTTTAGTTAATGTGCTTTGTGTTTGAACAGATGGTGTAGAAGGTTTAGCTAATGCAGATAACCAAGGTCAGCTTGTGTCCCCTGACAGGCTGTTTTGTTAGTCGGTGTTATGTATACAGTAATTCATCAAACAAGCTTCAGCAACCTTGATAAGGTTCAGAGATAAGCAGGGTTTCAGTCTAATTAGTGCAACTGAAACTTGGCTCTGGATATTGAGGATTCCTGGCTATTGATCATGATTTCCATGACCATATTTCAAAGTCTATGAAATCAAAACTGACAATTCTTGTTTTTATGGAATATTTCAGTATTTATTATAAATGATTTATCTGTGCACATCATTATTTTGTTAAATTCATGTGCCTCGTAATCTTGAAATAAAATTAAATTCCTCTCCCTCTTGCAGCGACATCTCTTCTCTGACGATGAGGGCGGAGCATGCTGTCACTTACATGAGATCCACCAATAGCAAACCACAACTATCCAATCAATTCCCCACAGACAAAATCAAGCCCCGCCCTGCATTTGTTCTTGTTCCAGAAGCCGTTTCACTCAAACGTCACAATAGGGATGAAAAGAGTAGCACAACTTCTCTTTCATGCTGACTTTTAACAAGTACAAAAAATTTTTGTATCGGTCAACATTTCTGGAGAGAAATAGCACGGACACCGGAAAAATATTAAACTTTCTAGTGTGCATGTGTCGAGCATCTATGCTTGCGCACACTATCAAATGAAGTATACTTTGAAAGGCTGTGCATTCGCTGTATGGTAGCATATGCATAAAAATGAAGAATTAAACAGGCTATCCTAGCAGGCATACAACCTTATAGACCTCTTTGGAGCAGATGTCACAATTACGTCACTTGCAGCTGCGCGCGCATAGTGGTTGCAGAAAAATAGCGGTAGCAATTGGAGGAAAATGTGCAAAATCCACAGAATAAGAGAAAAACGTTTTGTTGTGCCTCTGGATGTTGGAATCAGAATGCAAAAAAATATAGTCTTCATTTTTAAAGAAAACCATCGTTGAAAACGTCCTTTGAAGCTAAATGGAGACGTTTCACAGACTGGACTGATGACACCTGCAAGGATTAGTCTACTATTAAAGCAGGAATTTGATGTAAACAGTAAGTCTACATAATATTCACATATGCAGTTCAGAGGACATACATACATAGCAGTTACAGCATGAAATAATATTTAAACCTATAACATTTTACATAGATAACTTTTAAACATAGTCTATAAAATTTTTATTTCACAATTCTGACTTTTTTTCTTGCATTTGCGTGTTTATGACTCCCAGTTTGGCCATTATAACTCGCAATTGTGAGTTTATTTCACAATTCTGAGGGGAAAAAAGTCAGAATTGCGGGATAAATTGCAATTCAGAAAAGACAGGATAACAAGTATATCTCACAATTCTGTTTTTCTTTGTAAGAAATGTGAGATATAAACTCAGGTTTGCGAGAAATAAAAGTCAGAATTGTGAGATATAAACTCGAAATTAACTTTTTTTAATTCTTTTATTTCGTGGCTTCCATAGACTGCTACTGCTCAACTGTCATTTTCTGCAACCAGGTAGGCTCCGCCCATAAAAAACGTCATCGCTGTTTGCAAACACCAAATTGGTCTATACCTTCAATGTTAAAATGTGGTTGAAATAATGTTGAAAAAACATTGAAAACAACATTGGTTGTGAAAAGGTTCACAAAATTTTGCAGTGATTCAAATGTTGAAAATTGATCCATGACATTGATTAAAACATTAAAATGGTGGCCGGGATTTTTGCTGTTCTGCTTTTAAGAAATTACTTCTTCATATATGAAACGGTTTTTTTTTTCTCCTCAACTGATTTTACACATTTATCTAAACTAAGCAATCTGAATAATTTATAAGTGTCATTTCTCCCCATGTATTGTACAATTTCAACTGATCTCATACAAATTACATACATAACTATCTCAAAATAAAGGCTCTTGCTTGCGTTTAGGAATATTCAGCAGTGAGCGAATATCTGTTCAGACAGGAGACAAATGAGAAATCCTTAAAGGCCAGAACATGACCTGGCTGGATTGTACTGTACTGATGTTACTGCCAGCATTATTGAATTGTTTAAGAAAATAGTGCCTGCTGGGAGATTTTGCCCCCCATTAGAAATCTGTTTAGTCCAATCAAATTTCCTGTCCTCATTTCATCAGAGTAAAAGATCACCAATTTTGGCCCAGATGGGGAATAGAACATGCAATTCAGCTTTTTACTCTCCAGTAATTAGTTTGTCAATCATAGAGAATGAATAATGTAACAAATATTTCAATATATCAAGGATGACTTTATATAAAGTTGGATATATAAGTATGCCCAACTGTATTCAGATACATGTATGTATACTCGCATATGCTGATATATGTAATGTTTTCAATGAGGATATTGTTTCCGTGTAATGAAATGTTAATTATACATAAGCAATAAAATAATGATTTGGTCTGATTCTGTTTTATAGGTTCCCACACCAGAGATCCGTGCACATAGTTTGTACTTTGACCTGTCGGCATATGGGATCGACACCGTGAAGGAGCCGCGCAACTCCTGCCAGCCTGCAGCCAAACCTGGATTCCACCTGAAGATATACGGAACCTTCCGGAACCGCTACATGGCTCTGGCCTGCACTTCAGAAGCAGACTCCAAAATGATGCATTTCTTGCGCCACACGGCCAACTCTTCAGTAAGACATCACAATCCCAGCATACATCTGTTTGACAACTTCATCTGTTTTTAGGTTCTGGGAATTCTATGCATTCTCAAAGGTTCATCCAAAAACAAAAATGCCGTTCTGCTCCTCCCCAGCCAGACCTTCTGGTTGAAATAATGTCAGTTGGTGTTTCAAACAATGTTTAATGCTAAATAGTTGTAATCCATTTCCAGTTATTTTTAGCTGTACAAAACAGCTTGTTATGCTGCTTGATATTGTAAACTGCTATTTATTACCATATTATTTTAATTTATTCTCTTAATTGTAAACACACTGGTTTGTAGCACAAATAGTTTTACCATTTACTGTTATTCTTCTAGTTGTATGAAGTTACTAGTTGTAAATTGTAAATTGTAAAATGTAACGATATTGTCTCATGGCTCTTTATATAAAGTTGGATATATAAGTATGTCCAACTGTATTCAGATACATAGAGTATGTATGCTCGCATTTGCCGATATATACTATCAGGGCTGTTGTTAGGGAATTCTGGGCCCCCTGAAAAAACACTGATGTGGGCTCCCACCACCCTCCACTCATATCATATATCGGTATAAGATATGGGCATGGAGACCCACATCTGGCGCAATGTAACCTTATAGGAATTTCTATAACAAAATAACAAAACAGACAAATAAATAAATGCAAATAAAGGTTTTTATTGGACATCAGCAAAAACAATATAAACATTTATATAAATTTATATACAATGTTTTATAAATATTACATCAACACATAGTATTGAGCAAATAACTTCTTATGAAGCTTTGTTTAAAGTCATCAAGCAATCATTCAATACAAACTAATAAAGAAACAAAAGACAATAAATTAATAAAATAATAATAATAAAAAAAAAATTTTGGCAGGCCTTCCAACGATATAATATAAAATGTCTTTCTAGTCAGTCCTGGTGTTTAACAGCTGAGGTAAACATTCAGGTTTAAAAATAATAATAATAAAAAAATAAAATAAAACCTCTTAAATTTCTTATTGTCTTTGCAGGTCTGTGATCCTTGAGACAAAAGTGCAAAAAGACAGGGACTTGGAGCTCGTAATCGTTCAGGGCGGCATATTTTGTCTTATACCTTTGAAAATAATTAGGGCACGGCATCCAATCACATTGACATACCTAGAGTGCATCTTATTAAAGAATGTTTTGATAGACTGATTAAGCAATTCTCCTGGCCTCCCTCTCCATGATGTTACTGGTACCCAGATTGTAGTGACCATATGGTATGCATCATGCTCCGGGGGCCATGGAGCCTGAACCACCACAGTTTCCAGCACATCCAGGTCTGATGATCACTAGTCCAGTGCTCTCAGCGCTTCCCAGTCCGGTGGTCCCAAGACCAGCACCTCTTCATAATATAGCCACCACTCCAGAGCCTCTTCACAACATGGATGCCATGCCAGAGTCTCCAGCCATCATGGACGCCACGCCAGAATTTCTGGCCAACATGAATGTTGCACCTGAAGCTACCAAGGCAGTCCCTAGGCGTCTGAGACTGCTTCCAGTTTGACATTAACTTCCTCTTTGCTCCGACACGACCACAGAGGTTGTTAGTGAACTCTGAGCTTGACCTGACACGACCATGGAGCTCATCCCTGAATTTCCTGTCTGCCCTGATGCGACCACGGAGGGCGTCCCCGAGCTTCCTGTCTGCCCTGACATGACCACAGAGGTTGTCCATGTACTTGCTGTCTGCCCTGACACTACCACGGAGGTCATCCCTGAACTGCCTGTCTGCCTAGATACAACCACGGAGGTCGTTCCTGAGTTTCCTCTCTGCCTAAAGCTTCCTGTCTACCTAGATATGACCACGGAGGTCATCTCTGAGTTTCCTGTCTGCCTAGATCTTCCTATCTGGCTAGATACGACCACGGATGTGGCCCTTGAACTCCCTGCCTGTTTCGTCTCGGCCAGAGAGGCTGTTCTAAGTTCCAGAGTCTTGTCCGAGGAGACCACGAATAAAGACTTTGCTTTCCTTGTCAAAAACATTACTCCTGCCTGCCCTGTTATGGCCACGGAGGCCATTACGGAGTTCTCTGCATGTTTTGACATGGCCCCAGAGGCCAAACCTAACCTCTTTGTTCTTTTTGTTCCAGTCACATCTGCTCTGCTGTGGTGGTCTTCTTCTCCACCGTGGGGATATTCAACTTCACTGAGGTGGTCATCTACTCTGTCGTGGGGGTCTTCAGGCGTGTCTACTCTGCTTGTGGTGGACTTCTGCTCTGCCATGGTGGTCTATAGATCTGCCTGATCTCCCCTGGTGGTCTTCTGCTCCACAGTGGTGGTCACCAGTTCTACCTGCTCTACTGTGGTGGTCCTCAGCTATGCCTTGATGGTCTATAGCCCTGCTAGCTCCACTGTGGTGGTCTTCTGCTTCGCCGTGGGGATCTTTAGACCCATCCTCTCTGCAGTGGTGGTCTTCTGCTCTGCTGTAGGGATCTTCAGACCCATCCACTCCTCTGTGGTGGTCTTCTGCTCCACAGTGGGGATCTTCAGACCCGTATGCTCTGCTGTGGTGGTCTTCTGCTCTCCCACAGGATCTTCAGGCCTGTCTGCTCTGTTATGGTGGACATCTGCTCCACCGTGTGGGTCTTCAGTACTGTCTACTCTGCTATGGTGGTTGTCTGCTCCACCGTGGGGTCTTCAGCTCCGCTCAGATGGTCTTCAGCCCCGTCAGCTCAGCCCTGATCATTTACCCTGCCTACTCTGTTCTGGTCACCTGCTCTGTCTCCCATGATCTCCACCAGAGGGCACTCCTTCCGACTCCCTTGCTTTCCCAACATGAACTTCAATTCCCATAACCCAGACTCATTATGTTTGATTACTTCCACCTGTGTCTCATTATCTTGTTAATGTCTGCCTATTTCAGCCCTGTTTTCACTCATTCTTTGTGAAGTCTTGTAAGTGTCACACTGCATTTCTGATCGCTCTCCCTCTGGTTACCCATGTTTTGGTTTTGATTTTCTGCCTGGTTTCCCAGATTTCCCTGTGTTTTTCTGCCCTGTTGTCTTGTTTGATTTTCTGCCCTGTTATTTGACCTATTGCCTGTTTTATGGATTATGATTCTGGATTGCCCTAATAAAGCTGCATTTGGATCTTTAACCCAAGTCTCGGAGCAGTTGTGACAGTATGTATCGCAAAATGTAACTATATAATTGCACAGCTCAAATCTCCTAAATGCGACTATAAGGCATTAAGATATTATAAACATTAACATCATGATTTTCTGTAAAGCTGCTTAAATTTGAAAAAATAAATTTGACTTGACTTTACTTATAAATCAATGTTACAATTTGTAAAAAGTTGCAACAGGATCTGTTTAAAACTATAATACATTAAAATGCAAGCTGAGTCGTGTCATTCCAAACCTGTATGATCTAATGAGAAAATGTAACTATTTTATGAGATGCATATTTCATATGAATTAATATGATGTGATTGAAACATATGATTTTTAGAAAAAGTAAAAAAACATAAAGGTCCACTATTAGTTGGGTGTAAGCAGATCATAATTCAAAATGTATTATTGAGAACTTACAACTTTATATGTATCAGCCATCAATTCAGTTCACCAAAACACAAAACAGAAATTGCCATGAAAGTGTTTTGGAAATTTTAAAGAATGTTCAAGATTTGTCAGTGTTGGCAATACTCTGGTCCAATATTGGTGTACAATAACCCCTGAACCCTCCTTAAAAACACACAATCAAACAAATACAACTAGTTATGAAATTATCCAGCAGGGGCTAACTAGCAAAACCTTGAGCCATTGGTGCCAGACTATAGTTTCACAATTCTCTGCTTTTGCTTTATTTGGAAAGCTTCATTAATGAATAAAAAGACAAAAAGCATAAACACAGAGAAGAAAATAACAAAAATATGAGTGGTTGAAAAAGAAAACAATAAGAGACAAGGTGTATCAGGGCACAGTCATCACAGGATATGTAATTCATGAAGACACATGCTGTTACCTAGTTACAACCACAGTGTGTGTGCGTGTGTGTGCATGTGTGAGTGTGTGTGTGAGTCTAAAGCATGTAGGGAGGGAGATTAAATGAATCACCTGATCTCTAATGACTTACCTCTCTGTTCACTCAGATCATGAAGAACATCTTCCACCAGTCGTTCAATGCATACAAGACTGACATTGAGCCTCGTCTGAGTGAACTCACGCTGCACCACATGCAGTGCAGTCGCAAGCTGTTCGAGATCATGCTGTCATACAGACGTGTCAGCGCCGCTTACATCGAAGGAGATAATGTGGCTGTGACTGTAGAAGGAGAAGCTGCAAGAGTGCTGAACTTTGACACGGGTGAGAATAGCAGCATTTGAACATGACCTGAATGCAAAGAAAGTTACTGTCTTATAATTGTGTTTATGAATAGTCATATTTATAACTTTCATTACTTAAAAATTTAGCTGGAAAAAAGAGAAAGAAAAAAAAAATCATCTGGGGCCGTATTCACAAAACATTTTATCTTACCACTAAGAGTTCTCCTAAACAGCAGTAAAAGTTCTTAGCTAAGAGTTTTCTCTTAAAACCTATTCACAAAGCTGCTGAGACAAACTTTTACTAAGGAATAGACTGAAGTCTTAATCTAAGAGTAAGGGCGGGGTTGACCTCATTGCTATGGAGTATACACACAGTGATTGGCTGATGGGGGAGGAGTCAGCGATTTAATCATAGAAATATTGTAGAATAAGGTGTCATATTTCCATATTAAAATAAAGGTTTAAAATACAAATGTTGCCCTATTCAAATAAATATTTTTAATAAAAATGTTGCCATATTCAAATAAGTATTTTTAATAAAAATGTTGCCATATTCAAATAAATATTTTTAATAAAAACGTTGCCATATTCAAATAAATATTTTTAATAAAAACGTTGCCATATTCTAATAAAGGTTTTAAAATGTAGCCTAAGTGTCACTAATTAAAACTAATTTGTCATGATCACCGTCAGTTCCTGTCAGTTCCCAGACTACATTTCCCATCATCCTCTTTGCCAGTCACATGCACACACTCCACACCAATCACCTGTTGCCACATACAGCTTAGCAAATCATCTGGACTATAAAGGACTCACACACACACCACCTCATGGTGAAGTCTTGTTTACTATTGTAGCATTTCTGAGCGTATATTATCCTGTCTGCCTGTCTTTTGTTATCGTTCCTGCCTGTTACCCGTTATCGACCCGTTGCTGCCTGTCCTGACCCTTGCCTTGTCTGCTGTTCTGTGAATGATATCTGTTTGCCTCGATCTACTGCCTGTATCCTGACTACGACTCTGCCTGTCCTTTGCTGTTCCTGTTTGCTCCTGTCTTGACCCTGCCTGTACGACCACGCTCACTTTTAATAAAAGCTTTGCATTTGGATCCCTGCCTGAGTCCCGCTCCGTTACAGAAGACTTCGCCATCCCAAGATCCAGCAGCTTCTATGAGCGTTTCCAGCATCAGCATGGATCCAGCTATATGTCTCATCCGCCTTCGTCAAGGTAATTGTACCCTGGAGGACCACATTCACATTCTGGATATTGCCTATTATGCAGACTGGCCTGACTGTGCACTGATAGACTTTTTCTGTCATGGCGTTAATCAACCCCTTCAGAACAAACTTAGACAAGAGGGACCGCGTTCATCACTTACTTGCTTTCTGGATTATGCGTTATTGACTGTTGGCTCTCCGTTTACTGTGGGTGTCGCGGAGAAATGCGACACCTCGCTGAATCACGTAATGGCCGCCACGCCAAAGGACATTCACAAAATGGCGGCTACCATCACAACAACACCCGTCCATGTCTCCGCTGATCTTCATGAGCAAAGTCAAGTCATAGTTGATCGCCCAGAACCACGTCATGTCACCGCTGATCGCCCAGAGTCACCTCACGTCTCCGCTGATCTCTAGAATCTAGAATCACGTCTAGGGCTGCACGATTAATCGCATGCTATTCTCACGCGCATTTCGTCAGTAAAGCCGGTTCCCTGATTACCGCTAAATCGCCATCACCTGTTTTTAAACGGAGCGCCTTTTAATAGACGGAGCCGTAGTTCACGGACAAGCCACGCAATATCGCGTTCATTATCGCAGGCGATTCATCTGCGATATGAACGCGATATTGCGTGGCTTTTCAGTGATCTACGGCTCTGTCTATTAAATGCCGCTTCATTTGAAAGCAGGTGATGGCGATTTAGCGGTAATCAGGGAACCGGCTTTACTGACGAAATGCGCGTGAGAATAGCATGCGATTAATCGTGCAGCCCTAATCACGTCACATCTCTGGATCTGTCCGGGAGCGGAGAGGGTTGCGTTCCAGTGTGGCTGATCCACCGCTGTCTTCAGCACGAGCAGCTGGCATTCCTAAACCTCCGCCGGCCGCTTCGCACTCAAGCCTGCCGGCTGCTTCTCTCTCAAGCCAGCCGGCCGCTTCGCACTCAAGCCCACCGGCCGCTTCGCTCTCAAGCCCGCCGGCCGCTTTGCTCTCAAGCCCGTCGGCCGCTTCGCTCTCAAGCCAGTCGGCCGCTTCGCACTCAAGCTCGTCGGACGCTTCGCACGCAAGTTCGCCAGTTGCAACGCACTCAAAATCGTCGGGTGCAACGCACTCAAGCTCGCCAGTTGCTACGCACTCAAGCTCGCCGGTTGCTACGCACTCAAGCTCGCCGGTGGCTACGCACTCAGGCTCTCTGGATGCGATGGACAAGATGGCCGCTTCGCCAGTGCCCACGGGCAAGATGGCCACCCCTTAGGTGTCTGTAAACATAGGGGTCATTCCAGCCGTTGAGTCCGCTCCAGAGACCAAGCTCCTTGCCCTGCCAGCGTCACTCAAGCTCCTTGCCCTGCCAGCGCCGCCCAAGCGTCTTGCCCTGCCGACGCCACCCGAGTGCCTTGCCCTGCCGACGTCACCCAAGCGCCTTGCCCTGCCGACGCCACCCGAGCTCCTTGCCCACGAACCCGCCACGGCCTCCGTTGAATTCCCCAAGAACTTTTTTGGGGGGGGCATATACCTGAGGGTGGGGAGCTTGTGGGTGGGGAGCTTGTGGGTGGGGACCCTGCCCGGCCACTGCCATCAACGGCATCCAAACTGTTATGGCCGCCCATGGACTATAACCCACTATGGCCGTTTATGGACTCTGACCCGCCGTGGTCATCTACGGACTCCGTCTCACCATGGCTGCCCAAGCCACCTGACCTGCCGTGGCTGCCCAAGCCACCTAACCTGCCGTGGCTGCCCAAGCCACCTAACCTGCCGTGGCTGCCCAAGCCACCTGACCTGCCGTGGTTGCCCGAACCACCTGACCTGCCGTGGTTGCCTGAACGACCTGACCTGCCGTGGCTGCCCGAACCACCTGACCTGCCGTGGTTGCCCGAACCACCTGACCTGCCGTGGCTGCCTGAACCACCTGACCTGCCGTGGCTGCCTGAACCACCTGACCTGCTGTGGTTGCCTGAACCACCTGTCCTGCTGTGGCTGCCCGAGCCACCTGACCCGCCGTGGATTCCTGGCACTCCTGACCCGCCATGGCTGCCCGTGGCACCTGACCCGCCATAGCTGCCCGTGATACCTGACCCGCCATGGCTGCCCGAGTTCCTGGAACCTGGACTATAAAGGACTCAGACACACACACCACCTCATGGTGAAGTCTTGTTTACTATTGTAGCATTTCTGAGCGTATATTATCCTGTCTGCCTGTCTGTTGTTATCGTTCCTGCCTGTTACCCGTTATCGACCCGTTGCTGCCTGTCCTGACCCTTGCCTTGTCTGCTGTTCTGTGAATGATATCTGCCTGCCTCGATCTACTGCCTGTATGCTGACTATGACTCTCCCTTGCTGTTCTTGTTTGCTCCTGTCTTGACCCTGCCTGTACGACCACGCTCACTTTTAATAAAAGCTTTGCATTTGGATCCCTGCCTGAGTCCCGCTCTGTTACATAATTAAAGTATATACAATTAATTGTCTTGGATGTCTGCATCTTGCGTCTTGGATGTCTGCATCTCAAGAGAATGCAGAATTCAAGCAACAAATTACGTTTTATAAACAAAGTTTGGGAGAAACCCATTCAAACAGTCTTTCTAATCAGCTCAAGAGGAGGAATATATAGACAGACAAGAGCTTATAGTCGACTCGCCTATAGTTACTTTGACAGTTTTCTGCATCCCTCCGCCAACCCGTCCCTCACTCTCGGCTGGGGATACGGGGAGAACTTTGGGTTTGGGCTAAATTCTAAGCTCGGAGCCCTCGATCCCCTTGGACAGCACACCAAATATGCTTATTAATTTTTTTTTTTACTCTATTCAATCATTTGTAAATGTGAACTCATGTGTGAACTCATGAAAACCACTGCCACAGGTAATCAGACAATATTTATTTATTTGTTAAAGATTTATTTTTGGCATCTCAAAATCTATATTCAAATCTATAAATCAAAATGTATTGCATTTATGAAGAAAAAGTTGAGCACCTAAGGCTCTATCACTATTGCTTCAATGGTGTTCAGTGTCTTTTGGGTGGATTAGGACTGTTTGTGATTTGGTCTTAGTGACTTAGGAGTCCTCTTGACTACTCCTAATGTTTCACAGATTTAGGAGCTAGTTTTAGCACTAAAATGCTTTGTGAAATACTCTTAGAGCAAAAATTTAGGAGTCCTAAAATTAGGACTGACACGCCCATTATTTTTAAGAGTTTCTCCTAAATCTGCAATTTAGGAGCTACTTTTAGCCTTAAGATGTTTTGTGAATACGGCCCCTGGTCTTTAGCAGGTCTTAAATTTAAGTAAATACAACCTCCGACATGACATATCACACCGTGTCATTATTTATTTAACAAAAATAAAGCCAAAATTGAACAGCCATGGGTGACAAACTAAGGACACCATATGATTCAGTTGTTTGTAGAGCCACTTTTAGCAGCAATAACTTTAAGAAATCATTTTCTGTCTCACTCTGTCAGTCTCTCACATCTTTCTGGAGGAATTTTGGCCCACTCTTCTTTACACCATTGCTTCAGTTCATTGAGGTTTGTGGGCATTTGTTTATGCTCAGCTCTCTGAAGAAGCCACAGCATTTCAGTCAGGATGAGGTCTGGACTTTGACTGGGTCATTGAAACACCTACATTCTTGTCTTTTTCAGCCATTCTTTTGTAGATTTGATCTACAGATCATCTTCAGATCATTGTCCTGTTGCATGACCCGATTTAAGCCAAGCTTTAGCTGTCAGACGAATGGTTTCACATTTGACTCTAGAATACTTTGGTATATAGAAGAGTTCATGGTCGATTCAATGACTGAAGGTTCCCGCAGGTCCTGTGGCTACAAAACAAGCCAAAAATCATCACCCCTACACCAGCGTGATGGACAGTCGGTATGAGATGTTTGTGCTGATTTTCTGTGAATTATGGCCAAACATCTCCACTTTGGTCTCATCTGTTCAAAGAACATTGTTCCAGAAGTCTTATGGTTTGTTCAGATGCAACTTTGCAAACCTAAGCCGTGCCGCCATGTTCTTTTTAGAGAGAAGAAGTTTTCTCCTGGAAACCCTTCCAAACATACCATACTTGACTCATCTTTTTCTAATTGTACTGTCATGAACTTTAACATTTAACATGTTAACTGAGGCCTGTAGAGTCTGAGATAGAGTTCTTGGGTGTTTTGCAATTTCTCTGATCATTACATGGTCATGATCTTGGGGTGAATTTGCTGGGACGTCCACTCATGGGAAGATTGGTGTCTGTTTTGAATGTCTTCCTCTTGAGAATAATCTTCCTCAGTGTAGAATGATGGACTTCAAATTGTTTGGAAATGACCTTGTAACCCTTCCCAGATTGATAGCAGCAACAATTGCTTCTCTAAGATCATTGCTGATGTCTTTCCTCCTTGGCATTGTGTTAACACACACCTGAAGACTCCAGACCAGCAAACTGACAAAACTTCTGCTTTTATAGAGGTGATCACACTTGCTGATTGATTAACATTTGATTAGCAGCATCTGACTTACACTTACACTCTTCATTCATAAGAAAACAGTAAGGGTGTCCTTAGTTTGTCAGCCATGACTTTTTCATTTTGACCATAGTTTTTGTTAAATAAATAATGACATGGTGTGATATGTCATGTGTTGCTGGTGTATTTACCTAATTTTAAGACCTGTCAAGGACCAGATGATTTTTTATTATGTATTCAATAGGGTGTCCTTTCTTTTTCACATGACTGTATATATATATATACTACCGCTCAAAAGTTTGGGATTGGTAAGATTTTTAATATTTTTAAAAGAAGTTTTGTCTGCTCACCAAGGCTATTTAATTAAAAATACAGTAAAAACAGTAATATTGTGAAAAATTATTACAATTTAAAATAACTGTTTTCTATTTGAATATATTTGACAAAGTAATTTATTCTTGTGTTGGCAAAGCTGAATTTTCAGCATCATTACTCCAGTCTTCAGTGTCACATGATCCTTCAGAAATCATTCTAATATGATGATTTGCTGCTCAAGAAATATTTGTTATTATTATCAATGTTGAAAACAGTTGTGTACTTTTTTTTCAGGATTCCTTGATGAATAGAAAGTTCAAAATTCAAAAATCATTTATCTAAAATACAAAGCTTTTGTAACATTTTACACTACCGTTCAAAAGTTTGGGGTCAGTAAGAATTTTTATTTTTATTTTTTTGAGAAGAATTTAAAGAAATGAATACTTTTATTCAGCAAGGATGCATTAAATCAATCAAAAGTGACAGTAAAGACATTTATAATGTTACAAAAGATTAGATTTCAGATAAACACTGTTCTTTTGAACTTTCTATTCATCAAATAATCCTGAAAAATATTGTACACAAATATTTTGTACAATTGTAAACAATAAATGTTTATTGAGCAGCAGATCAGCATATTAGAATGATTTCTGAAGGATCATGTGACACTGAAGACTGGTTTAACGATGCTGAAAATTCAGCTTTGCCAACACAAGAATAAATTACATTTTAAAATATTTTCAAATAGAAAACAGTCATTTAATGACTGTTTTTAATTGAATATTTTAATAATATTTAATAATAATATAATTTATATATAATTTATAATTTAATAATAATTTAATAATATTTCACAATATTACTGTTTTTACTGTATTTTTAATTAAGTAAATGCACCCTTGGTGAGCAGACGAAACTTCTTTTAAAAACATTAAAAATCTTACCGATCCCAAACTTTTGAGTGGTAGTGTATATATATATATATATATATATATATATATATATATATATATATATATGTTGATAAAAACATGTAAATGATAAAAACAGTAAATGGAACACCTGCAATTTGTAATGCAAAAAAAATAAAAAAATAAAAAATAAATAAATAATAATAAAAAATAAGAATAAGCTTTTAAAAATATATATAAAAGACATTATTTAAAAGTGTTTTTCAATGGAATATGAGCAAAATCATATATATAAAAAATTAATTGTACCTAAATTTTGCTGTAAGAGAAAATGCAAAAAATGCTAATTGTTCCTGCACTTTCTGTTCAACCCTGATATGCTGTGATATTTCCCTCTTAAAAAAATATAAAATTGTTTTGATATTATATTTTTTTAGTTAATAATAATATTATATTTAGTACAGTTCAATTTACAATAGGGCTAGAACAGCACACAATTACATTGATTACGCACTGTTGATGTTCATCCCTAATCCTCTGCACGTTTCGCACAAAACAAAACTCTAGAGCAGATGCTAATGGCTAGTGTACAGCACCGCTTAATATGGTTGTGTTCATACAGCGCTTTGTTGACAAGTGTGACAATCCCATTCTATAACAGAACTGAATTTACAAGATTTATCAGTATTTCAGCTTTCTTCTTATCAAGCATAATTGTTTACATCTCTTTTGGGAAAAATCATTGGTCTTTTTTTTAAATGATATATTGTTATTGGCAGAAAGCACAGGAATATTGACTATAATCTGATGTAATGCACTTTTATTTGCAATCCAACATCATGAGATTTTTTTGCAGTGATCTTCAACCCCATAACATTTTTGATGTAACAGAGTTGACACAAACCAGAGACAGAAAAATGATTTTTTTTTTTTTTTTTTTTTTTAAGTGACAATATGTGATTTATTACAAGGCACATCAATACTAGGTGATACTGTTACAGGATTGAAATGATTTTGAGTTAACATTATTTTGAGATAATATGAAATGAATTGGGAAAAATAACATAAAATACAAAGTAATACAATAAAATAAATTTCTGTAGCTCTGTATGTCTGCTAACAACATTTTCAATGAAGCCAAAATATTATTTCAATTATAACATTCCCTTTCAGATTATATCTGATTGTAATCTGTTACATGAATATGTCTTTGTTGATTAAGGATGCGGTGTGAACCTGGGCATGAGAGGCCTGGAGTCACTGGGGATGTTCATCTACAGAACCGCCACGGCTCTAGACCAGAACGATGTGTTCGAGGCGCTCTCGGCCAAAATCCAGCACTCCAGACACGTGGCAGAGACCTTCAGGAAAAGTGGACTGGCCTCGGCCATGTTTGAATGACCCTGCATATGTTTGTACGAGAGCCAAAGTGTGTGTATTTTGAGGGAAGTTATAAACATAATTGCTTACATATAATGATCAATATCATATTCACTGCACACTGGAGTGACCAAAGTTTATGCATTTGCATTTAATTTGTGAAAAACTGTTTGGTGTAATATGGACGATTTTTTTCTGCCAGAGACTAAACAATTAAAAAGGTAATTGAGACTTTTTATCCCACAATTCTATTTTTTTCTCAGAATTGTGAATTTATATCTCATAATTCTAACTTTTGTTCCCATTCAATTGCGACTTTATACATCACAATTCTGTGAGATAAAGTCACAATTACCTTTTTTATTTTTTTATTCCGTGGTGGAACGTCTTGTTGCGTATGCAACCCTG
The DNA here is from genome assembly GCA_036281575.1 of Ancherythroculter nigrocauda. Taxonomy (NCBI): domain Eukaryota; kingdom Metazoa; phylum Chordata; class Actinopteri; order Cypriniformes; family Xenocyprididae; genus Ancherythroculter; species Ancherythroculter nigrocauda. The sequence goes on from VTFQ01000651.1 coordinate 53,222, forward strand.
TTCCCTGAGAAGGAAAACATCAGCGCTGCCTTTTGGTGTTGACACTATGGGGAACGCCCTCAGACTGACCGGTGTCTGACCCTGACTATAGTAATGGTAATCTCCAGAGAGCCGTTATAGACAGCGACCTCCAACACTGCGCCTAAGTGGGCAACAGATAAGAGGGACGCCATTTTCCAGACAATCTACCTCTACTGCCATCCCTACTATACATAATGGCGACTTTGGCCATTCTGGTTTTCCTTCTCAGAATGCCTCTGAGCGATCTCCTCCCTTGCTTCCTCTTCTTTGCAGCCCGCCACTTCTGCCCCCTACTCATACACAAGCACGAGCAGCCATGCTGTCTTTCTGACTGTCTCCGGGTTTTTCCAGGGGATGGGACAGAAGGTTAAGACGAGGAAGTGGAGGGTTCAGAAGGTGATTCAAACCTTTGCGGGATGCACTTCCTAAAGGCAGCTGACTGCATTCTCACCTCCCTGAAACTCCTCACCACTACCTCAACAGAGGTGCCAAAGAGTCCAGAGGGTGAGATTAGGGTTTGATTCATTACAGATTAAGTCACAGGTGCCTCTCTGTGACCACCATTGCTGTCATTGAACGACTGACGGCTGTGACCATCTGCTTGGTGTCCTGGAGAGCCAAGTCTGTGTTCCGGAGCAGTTCAGCAACCGCATCAGGTGACAATCCCTGCCCCTAGTCCCTAAGCAGGTTGGCTTGGTATGCCTGCAACAGCAGCCTGACCCACTTACCTACAATCCGCTAGGTGGTCTGACTCAACTTCGATGGTAAGACCAAAGCCCTCAACGAGGATACCCTCTCTGTTAGAGATAGCTATTCATTGTCTCTTCCTCAAGGGCATCTTTTCATACCCTCCACATTTGTATAGTTTTAATGTTGAAAGGGAAAATGTGTGCCCAGTATGGGTTCTTCTAGGATCTCTCCACCTCAGTGTTAAGGTCTGGAAGGCTCACGGGGGAGGGGTGATCATGGCCCGCCAGGAAGAGCTCGTCAACGACTTCTTGCTTCTTACAAGCCCAAGTCAAATTCAACCTAAACGTGGTGCGAGGCATTACATCAAGCAACTGCCCACTAGTTCCTCGGAGCTAGACGTCGACAGCAACATGCTCTCTGCTAGTTCGGAAGAAACTGCAGAGTGGGCTTCCGAATCCAGCAGATCACCTGAAATGGCAAGAGGACATTGGGAAATGGACCTCCCGAATTCCTCCGCCAGCTCAACCTATGACCCCTATGAACGAGGCCGCGACCCGCGGGTTGTAGACGCTTCTCTTCCCTCAAGAAAAGGGACAAGCATGAGTGGAGCTTCTTCACTGAAAAGTTTTCACTGTGATCGCATTCAGCTCCCTCAAGAACTGAATGCACGTGCTCTGCTCCAAGACAGATAACACAAAGCTTGTGCATGTCCTCTGGTGTCATAAAGCAAGGAGACAGAAGAACACACTTCCTGAAAATCTTCTTCTCCATTGCCATGCACTACAAACAGATGTCTCCTGAAGATAACCAAGCTGATGACGTGCAACTTGGGTGCCTTTTTATGTGCACAGGCAAAAAAGTCAAAAGTCAATCATGTGACGTCACAGACTGCATGTTTACAGATGCTCAGACACCGGTCACTCTGAGGGCGTTCCCCATAGTGGCAACAACAAGACACAACGTCAAAGTTCCACTTCGAAAGGGAAACAAGCTCCCATAATGTAATGTAATAGTAAAATTGGTACATTTGTGTTTTGTGAGTGGATCAAACACCTTGACAAAAATAAGAACTGGAGACCAATTCAGCCTAGAATGACCACAGTTCCAAAAGAAAACTTCACTAAAGATAGTGATCTTAAAATATATTTGGACACTTCTAAAAGTATAAAAGCCACTGCGTTAGACAACAAACTCTCACATTTAGTGCAGTGTTAGCCTTAATGGGATAGTTCACCCAAAAATGAAAATAACCCCATGATTTACTCACCCTTAAGCCATCCTAGGTGTATATGACTTTCTTCTTTCAGACGAACACAATCGGAGTTACAGTATAATAAATAATGTCCTGGCTCTTCCAAGCTTTATAATGGCAGTGAATAGAGGATGAGATTTTGAAGCCCCAAAAAAGTGCACCCATCCATCATAGAAGATGGCCATACACACATCAACTTGCGCCACAAGAGTAACCCCTGACGCGATGTAGGAGTGTAAGCTTAGACGCCTCTCACTGTTCAAACAAATAGGGTTGTGCAACAAACTCAAGCTCCTCTTCTCTTATATCAAAATCCACCGACATTTCGATTTAAAATTTTAGAGATCTAATTCGTGACCGGTGTTTTGTTTTGCTCTCTCCTCTGTGCTTCCGCATTCGTCAATACATCATGTGTGGGGTCAGAGTTTTGCCATAATTCGATGCTTACGGCAATTTGTCGGATGCTAGATATTTTAGTTTTTAAAGTTTTAAATATGGATATTTTTCTTACACAAAAGCAACTTTTCGCTTCAGAAGGCCTTTATTAACCCCCCAGAGCTATGTGAATATCTTTTATGATGGATGGTTGCACTTTTTTGAGCTTCAAAATCTCATCCTCTATTCACTGCCATTATAAAGCCAAGACATTATTTAATATAACTCCGATTGTATTCGTCTTAAAGAATAAAGTCAAATACACCTAGGATGGCTTGAGGGTGAGTAAATCATGGGGTAATTTTCATTTTTGGGTGAATTTACCCTTTAATCTCCCTTTAAGCTCATGGGTCACCAACACTGAGCAGATGATCTGTACTTGAGGCCAGTGTGAAGAAATGCAGTGTTTCTCAAAGAACTTCAGTGCCTGTGAGTTTGGACACATCGGTTCAGCCAATGAAGCTCGCTGTTGACGTCAATCACACTCTTCTACAGGACAGACATATTTATGACATCATTTGCTTCACTATGAAACAAATACTAGGCAAAAATAAGTAGTTAACTAGCAGTAGTTTTTAATGGTGGCACAGTGCCAAAACAGACAGCATCACTGGAATGACATAAGAACACATTGATCAACAATCAAACAAAAGGAATGACTCATCAGATCAGTAGAAACGAAGTGCCTGCCAGAAATTACAAGCACCATATTTTACATTTAGTTCTATAAGATTACATACAAACATGAAGATGTCTATTTATTTTGTAATATTTGTTAATAAATTAGTGTTTGCCTTATGATTCTGTGCATTATTTCTCACTCAAGTATAGACTTTTTATTTGAAGTCTCTCATTTCTTTTTTTTATTAGTGAAACAATAGCGAAACACTGTAATGTGATTATATTTCTAATAAAATAATGTTTGTTTTTTTATTTTAAAATCTAAAATGCTCAGGGTGAACATGGCACAAGTGTGTTTGCTTAGGCAAGCATGACCTCTAGTGGACAAATGCCTAATGTGAAGATTTCACAAACTTGGATTTGTGAGGGGGAAAAAAAACGTAAAATTAAAATAAATACATTTTAAAGTAAAGTCAAATAAATAGGCTTTAAAAGAAAAATAATTTGTTTACTTGTCATGTGACCATTTACTGACATCTGAGAACTGTAAATATGAATGTGAAGTGTTATTTTAGTATTATTTATATACCGTTATAGTATTTCTTATTATTTTGAATTATATTTTAATTTTATATTTTTAGTTTTAAATTTGAGAAATTTTGTGTTTTAGTAGGTTTTTTACATTTAGTTTTAGTAGTACTTTAGCCATAGTTTATTTCAGTTAGTTGTCAGGGCAACAACTTTAATTTTCATATAAAGCTTTGCATGTAATACTGATATTTTCAGTATATATATATATATATATATATATATATATATATATATATATATATATATATATATATATATTTAATGAATATCCAGACTTGCTCTTCAGTAGCTTTACAGCTCAATTACAATCATTTTCACAATGACCAGAAACGCTGAATCTGATGTGCGTCTTTCATAACTTGCTCAGTCTGCGATTAAGAGTGTTTTTAAACCCAGAAACTGGATCTTTCAAGTCGAAGCCAACCTCAAACTCTGGCTTCTTTCCGAGGGCAAGAACAGCAACAGTTACGGCCAAAGCGGCTGTCAGACCCCAGATCTGATGAATGTTGCCTGTGCGGGGGTCCGTGTACATGAAACTATGGGTGGGGCCGAAGATGCTGGGCACAGGATAGCAGGAATGATCAGCCTCTTTAGTAAAGAACTCCAGTGGAAGAGTGAAGACCTCGCTGACTTCATCTGCATTTGGATGGGCTTCGAAGGAGCTCTCGATGAAAGCCACGACTGGAGTGATCAGAAGACCGGCCTGTGGAAAGGGTTTAGGCCATTATAGTTGACCACAAATTAAAATAAAAATGATCATATTAAAACTGCAGAAATATCAATGAACCTTGTTTAGGATGGGGAAGAGTTTGCAGATGACCTCCACTGTGTGTGAAGGAAGGCCGATCTCCTCCTGAGCTTCTCTCAGAGCCGTGTGTGTTTCATCGGTGTCGCCGGACTCTGACTTTCCTCCAGGGAAACACACTTCGCCTGCGTGCTGCTTGAGCTGAGAGAGTCGAGAGGATTTGTCAAGAACACTCCCTCATGTGACAGAAGTGCACTTAAGAGGACTTATTATAGAAATAATAGACTTAGGCCCAATCCCAATTCTACCCCTTACCCCTTCCCCTTTGTTTCGCGCGTTCACGTGAAGGGGTAGGGGTGTCCCAATTCTCATTTGGTTGGAGGGGAAGGGGTAGGGGGAAGGGCCAGGTAGCCCTTCAAACTAAGATTTTTCGGGACCACACTTCAGACGAAGGGGTATGATAAATTTCCAACATGGCCGACCGAGCGAGCAGAGACCCATAAATGTAAGTATTTTTTACGGTAAACAGTATTTTAGTAATAAATAATCACTTGTTTTATGTTGCCTTTAATCTTGTGTTCATGTATACGGTTATGTTCTCCGAAAAAAGATTTGTTAAAATCGCTATGAAAAAAGTTCGCTAATGTTTTTTAGTTCCACAACATATTTTTTTATATTTTATTGAAACCCGCGTTGATTTGACAACATAAATTCAAATCCGGTGGCAGCTAACTTGTCTTTTTGCCGCATGCCTGATTAATGTATTGTTTTGTTGTGGTTACGTCCATAAATACGTGTACGTTAATTACCTGATATAAACAAAAAGTGCATTCAGTTTGCGTGCTTATTCATCAGTATTGTATGTTCTGTATCAACCAGGGACTCCTGAGGAAACACGCAGGCTCGTCTCCTTTGTCTTATGCGAAGAACTGAAGACAAATGCAAAAAAATAGCTGTCGCCCAAGCAACAGAGATCACTACAGCTATCGATGGCATCTTAAGGCTTTTTTTTAGCGCGACCCTTTTTATTAACGAGACCCATAAGCATATACAACCATGTAGCTAAACAAGCCAAAACGAATTATTAAAAACGAAACTGAAGGTAAACCTGCGTTGCTCTCATAGTGGTTAACGTTACCTCTCTCTTTTGGTGAAGTGGAGCAGCTGCTCTTGCTCAATGGCACGGATTGCACTATGGACTATTGTACCTTTTGTATATTTTATTTTTTTAACAGTATTTTATTTTTTATAACGAACAAGCTGCGATGTCAGGTTTCCACTGCTTTGTTGTGTGTGCGTGAGGCGCGGGCGCGATCAAACAGCTGTCTTTGCAGGGGACTTGCCTCATCGTCATGGCAACGATTCGTGGCCAGGTCAGATTACGTCAGAGTTTGTTGCCGTCTGTTGGAAAACTGTTCACACCGCGCAGACATTCCACGACCCGACAAACGCCGATTAAACATGTTCAGTCGGGTGAAAACCGACTCCGACCAACGCCAACAGACGCCAACAGGGGTATCACACCGATCCAACAAACTCCAACAGACGAGTTTGTTGGCGTTTGTTGGCTGTTGTCGGTGCGGTGTGAATTGGCCTTTATTAGAAGTGTGTGATAAACATCGGCGCATCTATGACGTAGGAGCTAGTGACGACTTATGATGACGTGTAACGGTCTAGTAGTGGTGTCCCATTTCTTAGGGGAATATTTTCAGCCCTACCCCTTGACACTCTGTTTCAAGGGGCAAGGGGAAGGGGTAGGGGTAAGGGGAAGGGGTATAAAATAGAATTGGGATTGGGCCTTAGACTTGAGTGTGAACTGAATGTAATTAGTTTCTAAACACTATCTGTTTTCAGACACTTAAAGGGTTAGTTCACCCCAAAATGATCATTAATTCATTAATTACTCACCCTCATGCCGTTCCACACCTGTAAGACCTTCATTCATCTTCAGAACACAAATTAAGATATTTTTGATAAAATATGATGGCTCAGTGAGGCCTGCATAGACAGCAATACTCCCTTTTTCAATGCCCAGAAAGCTAGTAAAAACATATTTAAATCAGTTCATGTGACTACAGTTGTTCAACCTTAATATTATAAAGCGACAAGAATACTTTTTGTGCGCCAAAATTAACACAATAGTGACTTTATTTAACAATATCTAGTGATGGGCGATTTCAAATCATTCAATTCAATAATTTGTTTTGAATCAGTGGTTCGGAGCGTGTATCAAACAGCCAAAATCACATGAACTATTGAAGTTTCAAAACACTTATGAGGCCTCGTTTACTGAAATCATGTGACTTTGGCGCTCTGAATCACTGATTCGAAACAAATGATTCGTACAGATTCGAAGCTTCATGAAGCAGTTTTGAAATCACCCATCACTAGATATTGTTAAATAAAGCAGTTATTTTGTTATTTTGGTGCACAAAAATATTTTCGGCGCTTTATAACATTAAGGTTGAACCACTGTAGTCGCATGAACTGATTTAAATCTGTCATTAGTAGCTTTCTGGGCTTTTAAAAAGGGAGTGTCATTGCTGCAATGGAGGCCTCACGGAGTCATCGGATTTCATCTGATTTTCTTACGGGTGTGGAATGACATGAGGGTGAGTAATTAATGAGAGAAATTTCTTTTTTGGGGTGAACTAACCCTTTAAGTGCAATTAAATGAAAATGTATTAGTTTAATGAAACTAGCAAAAATATGCAATTAGCTGAACTTTAGAGTGCTTTTTTGACCCACTTAAGTGCGACTTAAAAACATCTTTATATGTAATTTCATATTACTTCTATGGTCTTTGAAATATGGTTAAAGTTTAAGCTGAATGTACTTCTATTTCTACTGAAACTTGTCAGGTATTTAAATACATATGTAATTACACATTTGTAATGATGGAGCTGAAATTTAGCAGGCTGCATTTAATATACATTAAGTTTAAAAGTAACATCGAATAACAGTTCCAATTATTATCATGTCTTACTCGTGTTCTTTAGTGTGTTAGTCAACACATTGACATAAGTGTACTTATTTAAAGCAGATAATTAAAACAATAATGAACAATGAAAACTTTTAATTTGACATTATTACAAAGTGCAGTTTTTAAAAGTTACTACATTATCTGCAAGTACAGTTCTTTTATTTACAATTAAGATTTTAAGTACACTACAAATAAGCACACATTTTCATAAATGGCATTCATTAATAAGATTTGTATGTTTTTTTATTCTAAACACTTTTTGCTTTAAGACACAGTAACAGTGCATTTATCTTTGTGAAACACATCTTAGCAGAATTCAGAAGAGACCTAAACACCAGACATGAGTTTCTTACATTGATTGAGCGAACGGTCAGTAACACGTGCAGCTGTCCGTCTCTCAGCAGCAGAGGAATCAGCACTGAAGCTTTAGGAAGGGCAGGTAAGTGGGAAAACTCGTCGCCACTATCGTATTTCTTTAATGATCTGATAGTTTTCTCCTTGAGATCCATCGCGGATTATGAGCACCGGCCAGGAAACTTTCACTTTACGCTTCCGCTTATCTTTGAGCATCCCATAATGCTCCTCTGGGCTCTTGGTTCACCTCTAGTTCAGTGTGTGAAAACGTTGCTGGATAACAGACAGAAATAGAACAAGCAGTTAGACGAGTTACTGGCGTGACACACAGGGCGGGGCTAAGCGGCTCGGAACTCGTCTCTAATTGGTCAGAGAAGTTCGCGTCATTTAAAGTGACAGTGTGACAAGTTACAGGATCCCTAAAAGATCATTCACTCACCCTAGTGTTTATCCATGACTTTTTTCGTGGAACATACACGCTCTGTGTATGTTCTGTCTATAACTGTCTATAACTGGCATTTTTTGTCAATAGACCTTAGTCAAGGTGGACACCATATTGAATTATTTAAAGTGGGATCACTACAAGAGGTGCAAGTTAACTAATCAGAATTGCACAGTACCGAAGTGAAAAACTAAATTTGCACAATCCACATTTTCAGTTCATAGGTAGCCTACACTGCTTTGGAACAGCCTGCCAGCTGAACTGAAAATGCTTATACTGCATTGTCCCTGTTAAAAAACAACAACAACTAGTAAATAAATACATAAATAATCTAAATAAAATTGGCTGAGATGTATGAACTTAAAGTTGGCATTAAAACAGAATCTTTTCTTTTCTATTATGATGTCTATCTGAGTGAAACGGCTTCTGGAACAAGAACAAACATAGGGCAGGGCTTGAATTGTCCAGGGGCAATTGATTGGATGGTTGTGGTTTACCATTGGTGGATCTCATGTGAGTGACAGGTTGCCCCGCCCTCACTCCAGTGAATGTCATCAGAGAAGAGATGTCGCTGCAAGAGGGAGGGGAAGATATTTTGATTATAAGGCACATGAATTAAAAAAAATATGTGTAAATCATTTTTTTAATAAACACTGCAATATTCTATAAAAACTTTTAATTTAAAAAAAGTCAATTTTCAATTCATGGTGACTTTATGTGAAAATCCCCAAGCTCTGGCTTAAATAACAACTATGACTGGTTCATTCATCATGTAGCTGTGTAAAACTTAGGGGATGATGCCCCTCTTTTCAGAACAATGTGCATTATATATGTTTAAATTGAACATATTCAGTGCATTAGGTAAGGTAAACTTGATAATAGTGATTCTCATTTCTTTATCACAAAACGCTAAAACTGCCAGTTTTGGAAAAAATTGGCTCTTTTTAAGCCATCTCTTTGCTCTGTTCTGATCATTGACATTTTATGTGAGCACACAAACAGTTGACTATTATAGTAGAATAACTGCTAACACCTTACTGTTTTGTTCTTTACTGCACATTTTACTGTTCCGTCATTAATGAATAACTACACAGGAACAAATGAGTGATGCATTATTAACACTCCAATAACTACTATTAACTAACAAGAAACTCTGATTAACGAATTAGTAAGTAATGGTGCTCAGTTGAATGTGGTAGTTCACTATTAGCTAATTAGTAACTACTATTTTTTTCATACCATTAATGACTAAAGTATTAAAAAAATCCTTCAGAAGGAATTACTCTTTTGGATCTGTATTATAAAGAGAAAAACTCATTACTGAGAAAAGATTTTGAGGTTTTTGTAAAGTATTAGGGGTCCTAAAAGTGCATGGTCTAAAGCGCATGGAGCAGGTGCACTGCATGTCCGAATCCACTTTTGATAGTTTAACGACAGGAAAAATGGTCGGCGTGCCCGGTGTATGGTCTAAAAGGGTTGTCCCTATTCTCTTCATGAGTAATGGGTGTGTTGTGGGCGTAACATGCAATAAACCAATCAGAGTCTCATCTCCCATTCCCTTTATAAGCCAGTTGTGCTCACACCATGGCGGATTTGCTGTTTACATGGCGAAATTTGCAAGCGGAAAAACTGAACGCTTCTCTAGTGAGGAAACGGATCTGCTCGTGTGCGAGCAGTCCATCTACGGGACAAGCCCGATTCCATCAACGCATTTTTATCTTTATGCACACAATAGTAATATTTTACATTGTAATCTTTTTATTTTTAATATTTGGCATGTTTGCTGCTGCACATCCCTGTGTGTAACAAGCAGAGTGTACACGTGTTGTGCACCCACATATAGACGCAATATTGCTAAAGCACTCTCTTTAAATAACAAAACAAATATTGCGCCATTGACTTTAGACCAGGTTTTTGTTGGTCAATGGCACAGTCGTTTTCAGTTGCAAAATAGTAACGCACCAACAACGCACCTGAACACACCTCATTTTCAGACCAGCACGCCCATGGGCGCACAAATGGGCGCAAATGCATTTGCTATTTAAACAACATGGCGCAGGACGTGAAAATGATAACTGCGTCAGGCTGAAACTAGCAAAAAACACCTTGCATTGCGCATTGCGCCAAGTGTATGATAGAGCCCTTAGTGTTACAATCACCAGCTGGAGTACCCTTGATTGCCACCAGAGGGCGCTCCATCCCAGACTATTGCCACTCTATCATGGACTGCATTTCCCATAACTCTACCCAGGCTCTTTATCACTGATTGCATTCAGCTGTGTCTCATTATCTCATACCTCTGCCTATAAAAGTCATGTATCTCTTAGTCCTTTATCCTTACAATAAATATTGCGTTTGGATCCTCAGCCTTTGAGTCTCAGAGCAGGTTCTTGACAATTGGACAGTAATGAGTCAAATGTTACTACATCTTTCTAAAGGAATTACTGGCTATTTGGATCAGTATTCTAAAGTGAAGATCATGGTAACCCACTAGTAATGACTGAAATCACTGTAAGCTTTTGAGGTTTTTGTCTGTTTTTGTGAGGTATTGGATAGAAATTCCATGATCTTCACTTTAGAATACTGATACAAATAATTAGTAATTCCTTCTGAAGGTTTTGGTAATACTGGAGTCAGTATTAGGGTTACCATGACCTTCACTTTAGAATTAACTACATTATGCATTATTCACATTAATTATGAAACTAATAGTTCTTAGTAGTTCTCTAGGAGGTCTAAAAAAAATAGTTGTTTAGCTTATTAGCTAATTGTGAACTACCTCATTCAATTGAGAACTATTACCTACAAATTTGTTAAACAGTTTCTTGTTATTTTTATATTAGTTTCAAGAATGTTAATAATACGTTACTCATTTGTTCCTGTGTAGTTATTCATTAATGATGGAACAATATTCTAAAGTGTTACTGAATAACTTGCTAAGTAAATGGCTATACTTTCATTCATTATACTTGTTTAATTTATATTTTGATTAACAGAAATATTCCACAATAGCAGGTGTGCACTGCAGGTTATCAGTCCAGCTACATGGTTATGGGAATAGTTCTGAATGCAATCTAGCTAGTACTCAGACGAGGGAGCCCTCCTGTGATGAGTGGGAGGAGTCTCAGAAGGAGGTTGAAACCTCAGCAGACACTGGAAAGGGATAAAACCAGAGGAGGGTTTTAGGAGGGAGCTCTGGGCAAAAGAATGGGGTCTTGCACACTCAACGTCCCACCCGCAAATTACGCTTATGTTGCAGACATACATTACACAGTCCAGTCCAGCACCTTCTGTATTGAACATCAATCACTGCATAAGCAACCCCTTGCACTTTGATGCGGTGCGGTCATATTTCTCTATGAAAGGCGAGCCATAGATTGGCTTTCTAGGCAGAACAGGGTTTGTTACCAGGTTAGACTGGGACACAGGTGGTGGTGGTACCTGTGCAGTGATGCTGAGTCTCTGTAATATCTTCATCATCTCCTCTGTGAGCAAGGTTAGGCGGCTGAGTTTCAAGACCTCAGTGACTATATGTGGGGAAGTCTTCTGTAATGAAAACTCAGAGGAACTGGGGTTAAGATCCATATGTAGTCTTATTAGCAATAACACAGAGTGTATTCAAACAGGTAGTGGTTGATAAACAGAGAGCAATACATACAGAACTGTGGGCAGGTCAGAGTGGTAAATGGTCACAGGATTGGGGCAGGCAGAAAACAGTCAAAGTCCAGGCAATAAAGAGCAGGGTAAACAAGGTAGGCACTAGGCAGCAAGGAATCGTAAATTAGTTAAACAATCAGAAGGTCAGACACAGGCAATCAGAACAGTGGAATAAACGCTCAGTAATATTAGTGGTGGCAAAACAAGACTTCACACTGAGCAGTATGTGTTCAGTGCTTAAATAGTCCAAGGTTATTGATAACAAGTGTGCAGAGAAGCAGTCCAGGTTCAGGACACTAAACCCCCTCGTGGAAGAAGAACAGTGTCGTGTTTACAAGCGCTTACCATGATGAACTAAACTCTAGATTTTCAAAAGTTTGTGGCTCCACTGTTGCAGTAAACTTGCACAACTCTCTTGAATTAATAATTTATAATGCACGCCGGTCTGTTATTGCAGGGACATCGACTTATTAAACATGACACGGATCAAAACGAACTGTGATTGGTTGGAGATGCTCCTCACTGAAGAACACAAGATCCAGGGGGCTGGATCCAACTCCTCCCACTTTACATATCCCTTAACCTACCAGACTCCGCCCCCTGGATCTTGAGTGTTCTGCAGTGAGGGGCTACTGATTGGTTGCGTTACATGTCAGTCAAACATCCTCTTGGGCGGTCCTTGGCCAATGAAAGGACCACTGGAGGATGCCATGACTGTCAAAACAATGACAATATTTCATCTACATTGCTGAAGAGAGCAATTTTGACAATTTGCCTAAATATTTAAAGTATCCATGGTCATGTTTTAGCTCTTAAAAACAGCGAACAAAGGTAACAAAATAAGATCATTTTATCTTTGGAGTGTGTCTGCTCATAAAAGTTTTTATAATAAGTTAAACTTGTAACCTCTTTTTTATTGAAGTTAAAATACCTGATTTTTATCTCTGCCACAAAGAAGAAATAAAAAGAATGCTGAACAAAATAATAAAGATATGTCTCTTGGAGAAACAGGTCTTGCAGTAACAAAAGGCTATCATTAGAACTTGCCTGATTACATTTAGATCTACCATTCCCATAGTCTCATGTAGCCAAACCTTCAGGCTGACGGCAGAAGCTTTCATTGGCCAAGGACCGCCCAAGAGGACGTTTGACTGACATGTAACGCAACCAATCAGTAGCCCCTCACTGCAGAACACTCGAGATCCAGGGGGCGGAGTCTGGTAGGTTAAGGGATATGTAAAGTTGGGAGGAGTTGGATCCAGCCCCCTGGATCTTGGCCTACATACAGTAGGCCTATTATATAGGCCTACTGTACATCTGAAAATGTTTGTTCTGAAGTTGATTGGTAATGTCTGTTATCTCTCAGTGGATGTGACTCTGGATCCTGATACAGCGAATCCATATCTAATCCTGTCTGATGATGGAAAACAAGTCAGTGATGGAGACATTTAGCAGGACGTCCCAGAAAACCCAAACAGATTTGAAGATAGTTGTGTTCAGGCAAAGGAGGGATTCAGTTCAGGGAGATTTTACTATGAGGTGCAGGTGAAGGGAAAGACTGAGTGGGGTTTAGGAGTGGCCAGAGAATCCATTAACAGGGAGGGGTTGATTGTCCCAAGACCTGAAAATGGACTCTGGATTCTGGGTCTGGTTATTGAGAATCAATATTTAATTTTTGATAGTCCATTTTTCTCTTTCCCTCTGAGAGTGAAACCTGAGAAGGTGGGAGTGGATTACGAGGAGGGTCTGGTCTCTTTTTATGATGTGGAGTCCAGATCTCACATCTACTCTTTTACTGGTCAGACTTTCACTGAGAAACTCTATCCAGTTTTTAACCCACGCTCTAATGATAAAAGTCCACTGATCATCTCACCGTTCAAATGAACAAAAAATTAAGAAATCTGAAAAGATTAAACTGAATGTGATTTTTTTAAATGGATTAGAATGTGTAAATTAATTAAATGAATAAATAAATTCAAAGATTTTGAACACAATCAAATAGATTTAACTTACAATATGTGAAACACATATGCTACATATGTTTACAAGTGAAAAAAAAAAAGAACTGTATATTCAGGCCCTCAAAGATCAGTCACTGACAAAACATCAACTATAATTAAATTTGTGAGTTATATGTTTATATATGAGTTATAATATTTCATCACAGTTTGAATGGCCAAATTGTTAAGAGTCTATATTTTCTAATCAACACTAATGTTTGTTTGCTTTTAACTTTAATTAATACTTTGCTTTAGCTTTTCAAATCTATGATATTTTACACAACTTTTGAATGGGGTCATTTTTATAAGTTTAGCTATTTTTTTGTCTTGTGGACTTTATGTAAACATCTATTATGTGAAATAGTTTATTCAGAACAGTACTAAATAAAAAATAACATCCAATTTTCATGATCCTTCTTTTGTTAAAATGATTAGAATTTTTGCATATTCTGCAAGGGGTATGTAAACTTTTCAGCTCAACTGTACACTGCAGTCTTCACACAGCACACAGACAGGCAGCTTCCTGAAGACATTGAAAGGTTGATGTGTTTTCAGGTGCCCTTTTTATATGCTGGGGAGCATCCTGCAACGTCATCACTGCATATGCTATGATTAGCTAAGTTGTTACACATGCCTCAGACACTGGGTCCTGCGGGATGCGTTCCCATTGCATCATTGATGTGTCGTTTTGTTCCTCTCTTAGGGAACCATGGTTACATGCGTAACCTAAGACATTTTTAAATGTGTAAATAATCTTACTCCAGATATTATATGCCAGTTAATATAAAACAGAGTAGTAAGGGGATCACTACAAGAGGTGCAACTAATCAGAATTGCACAGTACCGAAGAGAAAAACTAAATTTGCAAAACTCACATTTTCAGTTCAAGGTACACTGCTCTGGAACAGCTTGCCAGCTGAACTGAAAATGCAAACAGAGTTGAATATTTTTCAAAGAAATCTAAAAAATGGTTCAAACAAAAGCAGGTTTGTGAACACTGATGGTCGTACAGTCTCTTTTTGTGTGATAATTGTTTTATTGTTGTTAAAAAAAAAGCCTAAACAGGGACTAGGGCTGCAAATGAGCCTTTGGCTAGAAGCCTGTATTTGGAGCATCAGCTGCTTGAAATTGTAGCAAAGTTTTACTGCATTGTCCCTGTTAAAAAAAAAAAAAAAAAATAATTAATTAATTAAAAATAAAAATTTGGCTGAGATGTATAAACATAAAGTCGGCTTCTGGAACAAGAACAAATGTAGGGCAGGGCTTGATTTTGTCCAGGGGCAATTGATTGGATGGTTGTGGTTTACTAATGGTGGATCTCATGTGAGTGACAGGTTGCCCTGCCCTTGTGCCAGTAAATGTCATCAGTGAAGAGATTCGCTGCAAGAGGGAGGGAAAGATATTTTGATTAAAGATTATATGGCATACAAATTTAAAAATGTGCATGGATAAATCATTTGTAATAAATACTGCAATACTTCTAACAAATTAAAAACTGTCAGTTTTCAATTCATGGTGACTTTAAGTGAAAATCCCCAAGCTTAAATAACAACTATAAGTTCATTCATCACCAGCACTGAGACAAAAATATCAGGAGACATGTGACCAAGTCTCTGCTAAATAATGTGAAATATACATGTACTATATGCTAGATCAACATAATATCTATGAACTGTAATTAATTGAAAAGTTAAAACATGAGAATCTGTCAGGGTTTTGTTTGATATCTTTGTGTTTTTGTTCCTGTGTCTTTGTTCCTTGTGTATCATTTCAGTTTGACCTTAATTACTTTCTGTTAGGTTCCTTAGTTACTAATTAGCCCCACCTGTGTCTTGTTTGGTTTGCCATGTATTTTATTCTGTTGGTCTGTGGATCCTCCTTTACCATGGGAGTTGTCGGAGAACACACCAACTACTCCAACTCCCCAGAGCCCATACCAATGCCAGCAGCCATCTCCCTGCCCACTCCAGACCGGAAGCCTTATCTTCCTTGCTTAGAGAGCCCCACAGCTACAGGAAGAGCTTCTGCCATGAACCCAACAACAATGCCTGAGCCCACCATGGACCATGAGATTGAGCCACCCCTTCAGCTCGACCAGGTTTCTCCTTTCATCCAGCTCTGCCTTGGTCCTCACTCCCTCTGGTATCACCCTGTCCCTTCTGCAGACTTCTTCCCTGCCTGGAGAGCCACACAACTACAGGAAGAGCTTCTACCTTGAAGCCAACAACAGAGCCCAAGCCCTCCATGGAACCCGAGTCAGCACCTGCCATAGACCATGAGTTTGAACCACCTCCAGCCACGGAGCCAGAGCCAACCCACACATCCATCCCGGAGCCAGAGCAGGATGCTGTATTCATCCCAAGGAGGAAAGGAGCCAGAGCCAACCCACTGCCAGGTCCATTCTGGAGTCAGCGCCATTGGGATAATCCACCTCTGAGCCAGTAAAGGGGCACTGGCTCATTAATTTGACTGTGGAACTCACTCTCCCTCAGCCACTTAATCAGTTGGAGGACCTATAGTCCCACCCTCTGATCTTCCCACCCCTTTGTTCCTGTCCTCTCTGCTGGCTCTGTCCACTCCCCTAGGCTCACCTGCTCCGCTGGTACCTCCCAGCTCCTTGGCTCTGCCCTCGCCGCTGACTCCCTCCATATCGCTGGCTCTGCCTTTGGCCTCTTCACCACCAGCTCAACTCTGTTAGGCAGATCCCCTGGCTTCACCTCAGGCCTCCAGACCCATGTCTTCACCTTGGCCTGCCAGCCCTTCGGCTCCGCCTTGGCTCTATGCTCCTTCAGCTCATCCCTCTGGCTCCACCTTGGTCTTTCGTAATCCTGGTTTCGCTGTGCACTTTTGGGTCTCCAGTTGCACCTCGCCCTCCACCCCTTTGGCTCCACCAGGCTTCTCCTTCCCCCAGCTCTGCCTTGGTCCTTACTTCCTCCGGTGTCAACCCGTTCTGCCAGGCCACCGTTTCCACCTTGGTCCCTCAAGCTGGCGGCATCTCCTTGACCTCCAGGCCATCGATGTCGTTCTGGACCGTCGTCCTCGCAGCTTTGCTGGGGCCTCCACCTTGTCCAGCTTTGTCTTTGTTGGTCGGCCACCAGGCTCTACCTGGAAGGTCCATCTGAGCTCTGCCTTGGCTCCTCATTTCATTGGCTCTGCAGTTGTGTTCTCCTCTGCAGAATTCTCCAGTTCCCTGTTCCTCACCAGCTCGCCGCCCTCCTCCAAGACCCCCTCCCTCCGTCCCTCCCTCCCTCCCTCCACCTATGGACAGTTATCCAATTCATTAGAAGTTATTCATTAGAAGCCTTGTGGGAGGGAGAACTTTCAGTGTTATTTTTGGCATCTTTATGTTATCATTCCTGTCTTTGTTCCTCATGTTTCTTTTCAGTTTAACCATAACTGCTCTCTGTTAGTTTCCTAAGTTACCGAATATAGCCCCACCTACATCTTGTTTCACCATTTATATATACTTACTGTTTGGTTCTGCTGCTTGTCTGGTCCAGACTTTATTTAATGTGTATGGATTATGCTTTGATTTCATCTGGTTTTCTCCTGCATGATTCTCTGTGTTTATACAATACTTTATATATTATATCTGCATCAAATGTTTTGGATTGCCATACATGTTTTGACAGAATCATTTTGTACTCCTTATAAATATTTTCACCTGTTCTGACATTGTTTTAACATGATGTTTAAAGAACAATAACTGTATATGAAAAAAAGGAAAATTAGCAGATATATAATAAAACATATTGTAAAATAATAATTTTATTATTATTGTATTGAAGAAGTAATTTAAAAAATATAAATGGTGGAGATTTTACATTATTACAGCAACAGAGAAATAGCTAATTCATTTTAAAATTAAATTTAAGTACAGCAGGTATTGGGAATCAAAATTGTACTGTAAAAACAAATGTTTCTAGGCACTTCAGAGATGTTTTCCAGAACACCTGTGGCCTAACTTGGATTTTCCCACCTGTAAAGGGCAGAACAATTTTCCAGCCACATGTCAGACTCAAAGTTAATCATCATCAGAAACTTCAGTGCACTCAGAAACTAAACAGGTCTCCGGTTTCATTAGCTTATTGTTAGTCATATTTCAAATCTGAAATGTTACAGAATGGCATTTATCCTGTTTGGCTTCTGTTATTGTTTGGGTTGGGCAACAGTGGAGCATTGAAAGACCCTCATCCAGAACTATCGGATCAGGATCTTTTCTGGGGAGCGGATCAGTATGACTTTGCCATCATGCTGCGTGCCGCAGATCTCCAGTGCTTCTGGCACTTTGCTCACTATGGTGAACGCTTCTACTTACACTTCATGGTAAGACATTGTTCTGCATTTAAATATTAGTATGAACTTGAATCGTTTGAATGTTTCAGCTCATGTGTATGTTCAGGTCCAGCTGGTGACTGGTGTGTCCCTTGATAGACATCTGTCTGTGACTGTTAATGCTCCGAGTGGATTAATAGTCGGCAGAGCTGACGATGCAAGTGGTCAGATTGCCTTCAGTGTTGAGGAGACTGGTGAGTCTCACCTTGATATGTGTTTTTGTACACCTGCTGCCCACATTATGAACAGAAAAATCATCTGTTTTTTTCAAAGTGGATTTCATGCCGACCATGCAGTGAATGCCAGACACAGAATAATTTACCCAGAAATTAAAAATTAATGTTGTTCCAAATGTGTATATTTTTTTTAATGAAACATTAAAAATTATACTAAATTAATCTCAAAGTACCATAAAAAAGTCACACTTCCATACTCCAAAAATAACAAATTTAAACGTTGAATGAATTACTAACTAACTAACCATCTGTATCTGAGCAGGTTTTTATCAGATGTGCTTCAGCAATTTCCACAATCGCTTTGGGAGCATGCAGGTTTTCCTGAACTTTGGTGTGTATTACGAGGGACAAGAGGAGAAAAAGGAAGAAGAGAAGAAAAAGAAAGAAGAGGATATGAAACAGATAAACAGTACCTTGTCCTTCATTGAGGTAATAAACAACAAACACATCCTTACTGTAATGTGATTTCCTTTTAGTTATTATAACCTCCTTACCTATATGTTTTAATTTCTCATTAATCTCATGTGAAATATTCAATAGATTTTGTTCTTTTTGACAGAAAAAAAGAGACTTCTTGTATTTCACATATTTTTTTCCCCACTACTCAACTGAATAAACTTCACCTACACACAGGAGAGCAGCACCAGACTGCAGAAGTTTGTCTTCCACATGTGGCGTCACTACAACTACGAGCGAATGAGACGAGGAGCTGATTTCTACCTGCTTCAGTCCAACTCCACTTATGTGAACATCTGGTCTGCTGTCCAGAGTCTCGTCATCATCACCGCTGGATACCTGCAGCTCAGCTTCCTCAAGAGGCTCTTCAAGAGCAAACCAGCAGAGGGTGACAAACCCCGCTGTTAACAAACTCTAGACCTGTGACTGCTTCACCTCCATTTATAACCTGCTCTTAAATAATTCATACATGGCTGATTCTTCAACATTAGAATTGTTTTATTGTATAATGGGTTTATTTTTTGTTATAACAAGGCGCCATTTTAACTTTTTTTTTTTTTTTTTTTTTTTTTTAAATCTTTTCAAATGCTTTTTATGCAGAGATTTCTTTATTTTGCCCTTGTCCCAGAAAGAGACTTTAGAATATTAAAGGTTTAATTCACCCAAAAATGAAAATTCTGTCATTAATTACTCACCCTCATGTCATTTCAAACCCGTAAGACTTTTGTTGATCTTCAGAACACAAATGAAGATCTTTTTAATGAAATGGATTTGTGTCTCTCCATTGGCAGTCCACACAACTACCACTTTGAAGCTTCAAAATTTTATAAAGAAACCGGAAATTTTTAGACCCACGGATCAGCGGTATGTCTGGTGCAAAAAAGGCAAAGCTTATGAGCAGAAGAACACCATCTTCATGATCAAACATGCGGGAAGTAGAAATCTTGACTGTATGAAGGACATCATGAATTCTTCGAAGTATAAGATGGTGATGCCTTTGGTGCAGAGATGAGCAGTGGACTTTTCTGCAGGACAGCCGTCCCAAAGTATACATCCAAATCTACTAAAGCTTGGTTCAGGGATCAGTCTGTACAGTCTTCATATTGAAATATCATTGAAAATATTTGATGGAATTTGTAGAAAACAGTGGTAACATGGAAACCAAAGACTAGCAGTGACCTTGAAGCTTTTTCAAATGAGGAATGGGCCAAGATTGCAGTAGAGAGGTGACAGAAGCTTCTAAGCACTTACAGGCAATGTTTATTGGAGGTTGTAAAGAATAAAAGATTCTGCACAAAATTTGACTTTTGGGGGTTGAATAATTTTGTTCACAAGTTTAGAGCCAGTTTGATTTTTCATCAACTTTACATTCTCGGGATCACTCAATAAACTTTGTATAATAATTTACTGATGCTTCTGATGAATTGTTTTCATAAATTTTTGTTCTCAGCTGCAAAATGTCTTGCAGGTTAAGGGGGCTGAAAAATTTTGATTGCGACTGTACTTCATCAAATGTTTTTGACTACGATATAGTAGGGAAGTATGTGATTTTGGATGCAGCCACAGTCTTAAAGGAAAGGTGTGTAGAACTCAGTTTTGTAAAATTCATGTGGTGAAAATTCTAGTGGTGAAGTATGGAAGTGCAATGAAAGGGATTGTCTTTCCTACAGTAAATAATATAGATAATATTGTAGTGGCAAGTTTTGCAGAGTGTTACAAACCCCTTTCTTTAAAATCTAGGGAAATCAAGGGGTGCAACATTAAAACACTGAACGCGTTTTGGAAAAACAATCACACACCATTCTGAAGTCATCAACTTTTCTGTTTATTACAGTGAGACCAGGACAAAAATTTAACCCAGGATATACTTATTTAGCTACATAAATTTACAAATTATATCCATTTTGTTAACCAAGCAAAAAATTCACAAAAGAACGGGGAAAAGAGAAAAGAACGAGACCTTGCCAAATCAAAGAAAGAAACAAAATATAACCAATCTAACAAAGCAGGAAAAAAACTTCTAATCTAAAGGTGATGATACACGTGGCAAGATTTTGAGCAATGTTGCCGTCAACAGGCAACCTGATGAGACACAGGGCAACTAATTAGGGCAACGGACAGTTGGCAGCAACTAATCAGAGAGGAGCAAATCTTGCCAATCCAATAAATACTTTATTATAAACACTTGTTAGGCACTTTATTTCAACTTTTTAAATATTTTCTTCATTTTAATTAAAAATAAATGCCTTTCCATTCTGATTTGTGATAGGAAAAGGGAGAAGAACGAGTTCAGCAAAAGGCGGATTCGAACCCGCATCAATTGCATCAAAAGCTACACTCATGTGCCATACGCCCTACAGCCTATACACTACTATAGACGTTAAACAGGACCTGTCTTTTTAGTATTTAACTGAAAACATTCAATGGCTTAATTACAGCTTACAAGCATTACATTGGACAGTTGTTGGTATTTCAAGCTTTATCGCACTCCGCTCCACTGCTGCTGAGAGGCCGCCATCTTGTTTGATTTTTTTCTGAAATCTCCGAACCGGTCACGTGATCGACTGCTAACATTCTGATTGGAGGATTCTGATTGTTTAATGAATGTTTATTCTATTATTTAAGTGTTGTGGGTTACCATGATGGTGTTCTGTGTTTGCGTGAATGACTCTGTGCACCTTCTTTATATTAGTACATACTTCAGCTTGTGGAAAAGCTACTTGTGATGGACTCTGATTCTTCATGTGGCTTTCTCTTTTACCACCTAGATTATTAAGGTGGTTGTCAGTATATGTTAAAGGTACAAAACAGATTTTAGTA
Organism: Ancherythroculter nigrocauda; assembly: GCA_036281575.1. NCBI lineage: Eukaryota > Metazoa > Chordata > Actinopteri > Cypriniformes > Xenocyprididae > Ancherythroculter > Ancherythroculter nigrocauda. The sequence goes on from VTFQ01000651.1 coordinate 74,860, forward strand.
GCAGTGTGTGTTGTTAAATTTACTGGTTTACATTCACATTTTTCATTAAATTACAGTTTTATACTGTAAAATTTACAGTTTGTTCTGTAAATGTGTTTACAGTTTTTCTGTATTATTTACAAAGTTATTTCAAAGTTACAAAGTTATTTTTCATCTCCCAGTCATGTCCACATGTGGAGCTGTGAGCAGGCACTGCTGCGGCAGTGACGCTTGGGAGTTGATCCTGCGGGAGCTGTATTTGGAAAAGCATGGCCTAGTGATGACAAGGAGCTGTTAATGGGTACTGCTGCGGAAGTGTCACTAGTAGAAAACAATTTATTTATTATTAAATGAAGTTTGACACATCTAGCTGCTGCGTTTATCGACCTGGGTCGCGATCGAGCACTGCTGCGGCAGTAAAGCTCAAAGTTGCTCCTGTGGGAGCAGCGTTTGGACTGGAGTGAGAATGTGGTATGATTATATATGGTCTTAACTTTGAGAGTATCAAGAAGCATTGGGTTATGATTATTTTAATTTTAGTGTTCTTAATTGGAATTTTGGGGATGGTGTCGGGAGCACCAAACTTTGCTTCCATTATTTATTCAAAACAACAACTACTTTGTACACAGCACTTTAGCACACAGTGATGTCACCTGTACCAAGAATAGAGATCTGTTCATGAGTGAGGAAGGAGGTCCTTGTCCCAGGAGAAATGGGCCAAATGATATCCGAAGTGAAACCCGTCCCTCAGCCACAGAAAGAGGAAGCCTACAATATTTATTAGATGCAGTGTTTCCCTCCCTCTAAAGCGAGGGTCTGAATCACATGAGGGTCCCTGCTACCGCTGAGGGACAAATTCTGTGTTCCCTCAGTCTGAATAGGGCCCACACTGCAATCAGAACAGGAGAACCTCCATGTTCTAGAACATGAAGGATTACACTGTGATTCGAACAGGAGAGCCCACACTTACAGGCAAATTATCCAGACACTCATTTATAACACCTTGTGACTGCTGAATAAAAACTGCATTAAATGACCATTCAGGTCTGAAGATGAACAAAAGTCTTATGAGTTTGGAATGACCCTCATGGGTGTGTAATTAATGACATAATTTTCATTTTGGGGTGAACTAACCCTATAAAATCAGTACATAGCATAATGCATTGTTGATGAGTTCAAAAATAAGAATTTTAACATTTAACCTAACACATTTCTTTGGTACACACTTTTTTTCTTTGCCATTTGTTACAGAATACCAACCATGACTCTTCAGGTCCCTCAAATGACCATATCACAGATACCAGTTGGCTGAACATCCTCACATTTTCCCTGAAGCACAATGTAACGGACTTTAATGGAGGACCTGTTGAAGCTGTTAAGGTTATGTAGCGGAGATGGTGCAAGCATCCCATGTAGCAAGTACATGTTAGAAAAGGCGTTTAAAGACTTTGAGGACAAATCGGAATACCATCATTATTGTGGTGTTTACAGCTCTTACAGTGGCTGTCAAATTTGCTCATCAACCCAAACTGCGAGACAAAGTTTAGAGTTGGGTCATTTTTTTATTTGTATACTTAAAATTCTTTTGGAGAATGGACCTATTACAAATATTTACAATGACCAACACAGAGATGGAATAACAGATATTTCTGATGGGAAGTTGTACAAATATCTGAAATCAGTTAGCGATTCTTTCTTTTCCCTGTCATTCAACTGTGACGGAGTGCCTGTGTTCAAGTCATCTATTTGTTGCACAACCTTTTTAGTTTATTGGAGAGTATGGGTGAGGGCACTGTCTTTATCTAATTGTTCAAGTGAGAAAAAGCAATGAGAAAAATGTTTGGAGGAGATGCCAGACCTTAGAGATCACGACACAACTGTGCAAATAGGTGAGATTGCCTTTGTGAGTGAGCTGTACCAGCTTAAAAAAAAACACCTTTGCATTAACTGAACATTAAAGAACTCTGGATATCTGTGGCTATATGCTGACCCACAGGTTGTCCAGAAAGTCAAAGTCACAACAGGTGTTGTCAAACATTCTTATGACTAGGTTTTAGTGAAGCAAAACACTAAGACTTAAAATGGAGTAACCAACTTTATTTCAACATATTGAAAGCAAACTCCCAAAGGTATATGCTATAAAGTAAGAATGCAATAAGACAGAAAGTAAAGAAAAAAAAAATGACAACAAATATAATTTATAGAAATATGTAATGCTGATAATCAGTAATAGATTATCCCCTGGTTTCACAGACAAGGCTTAAGCTAGTACTAGACTAAAATGCATGTTTGAGCTGTTTTAACTGAAAGAAACTTGCACTGACAGATCTTAAAATATTTCACTGCCATTGTTTTGTCTCAAGATGCACACAAGTAAATTTTTTTTCTAGGATATGTTTATAAAAGCTACTTAAATACCCTAATTGAAATAAGGCTGAATCCTGGCTTAGCCTAAGCCCTGTCTGTGAAACCGGCCCTATAAGTTTATACTGGATACAGATTTTAAACAATAGGCAAGTGGAAAACCTTTTAAATGCACCTAATGCATAGTAGTACAGAATACAGTGTATATTTTCCCCTCCACCCAATCCACTGTGCCTGCTAAGAATCGTTTGCAGTTTGGGTGCATGAGATTTAGTTATTTTAATCATCACCACAAAGTTTCATACCACAATGGATTGTATTGTATTTAGTAGTTACATCTACTGCAACTGAAAAATTGCTTTGCTATATACCAACCTCCTCTCTGCTTTTTTTCAGCAATGCTTGCAGATATCTAAGTAATTGTTTGTAAAGTTAGAATTAAGGTATTTAACTGAGGCACTTGGTTATCCTTGGAGTTAACCAGTCCTGATTTTTTTTTTTTTTTTTTTCACGAATGCGCAGGTGGCAGCGGGACTTCAGTTGGAGGGTTTGGCTCATCGTCAATCTTTAAATCACGGCAGAACAAAACTGTTTCTTGACCAAAACCCAGTTTGTACTGCCACAGATATACACGTTCGTTTGGCTTCAGCTCCAATGTGAGCTGTTCTTCCACTTCAGTCGCTTCATTCCAGCTTTCGTTTTCAGTGCTGACATATGAACCTCCATATTCGGTAGAAAGGGAGAACTGGCACTTTGCAATTAACCCTAAGAGGTCTTTAGATTCAGCCGAGGTTGACATGGCTATCTTCCAGTTGTGTGTGATCTCAGACATCTTCTCCTTATTGTATCCAACCTTTTTGTTAATTCTCTTTTGCCATGTCACTGGTGTATTTCTGTCATTAGTTATAGTTTTAATGTTCTCCCAAATGCCAAAGGCTGGGCCTTTAGTTATTGACAGCCCTCCAGGCAAGAAGTTGAGAACATCAGGATGAACAGAATAGACACCAGTGCACTCGTCTTTGTTGAAGTTGGTGCCTTTGTAGTACTCAACTCCCCACTCTGAGACTGGCTTGAGGAAGTAGTAGTGGTTTGGCAGGCCCCAGTAATACAGACCGATTTTGCATTTGGGATGCAGCGGGTATTCTACAGCATCTGAGTCTCGATTCATGTTTGTTGTTCTTCGGTAAGTGCCCTTTCCTTGGAAGATGATGTAAAACTTGCCAAAGGCTGCAAGGTAATGGTCTCCACCCTGGCAGTTGGGATGAAGGCTGTGAACTGAAGCGCTGCTGTCTGTCGTCAGGTTGCTGACTCTACGGTATGACGTGCCCTTGATGATGTAAAAGTAGCCATCTCCACTACCAAGGTAATGGTCACCATTTTTGCAGGTAGGGTGCAGACTGAAAACAGAGATGTCTGAACCTTTATTGAAATTGCTTGACTGCATATAGCAACCGAGATCAGAGCGGATTATATAATAGTAGCTGTTGATGCCACAGAAATCCGTACCTTTGGTTTTGCTCTTAGGAATAATGCCTTCCATCGTGCCTGAACCTGCAACACAGAATAAGCCAAATGTTCAATCTCCACCCCCAATGGAATGCTGTCGTTCCACTCATCCTGTCGATTGAGCTCACTGATTACCAAATCACTGTATCTTTATGTATGCTGTAATCTTGAGCTTTTAATTTAATGTATTTAATAATTTGGCAGAACAAAGAATGCACCTCTAATATGTAATATGTTGTTATATGGTATATAATTTATATTTTTCCAAACAAATTCATCCCTCTTAGGTATTTGTATTGTCATGATTAGGCTTTACTTAGGACTTGTGTGGCTTTACTTAAGGCTACATCAGTCTTGGGACTTGACTGCATCCCATGAGGTAAAATTCCAAGTCCTTAACGCTCTCTGAAAATATCAAAACCATTGCTGCATTATCAATTGCATAATGCACAGTTAATTATTCTGACTGTTGGATTTCACTTGGAACTACATAAACTCTACATACTAGTTTTATTTTATTTTTTAATTTTTTTTCCATAAAATTGTCAGTCTCTGGCTGAAACATCATGTTCAGATTTTTAAATCTCACCTATCCTGCTTTATCACTTTACAGATCAAAAAGCAGCCCAGGACTGTTCTAGCCAGGCTATATGTGTACATGATAAACCGGTTGGTCCAGTGAAACAACCAAACCTGAAAATTAATATGACAAGCTGTTTTTGACAAAACTATGAGCCTGGCAAACAGCTAATAACAATATATAATGAAAACTAGAAGAAGACTAGAAAAATAGACATCCTCTCACAGAAGGCGCTTTAATCCTTGCCTTGTTTTTCAGAACACATGCAATACTGAGTGAAACTTGACTGAAGTCTGCTAAATAATTCAGAAGCATAAAGCAGACTCCAAATTTAAATGGGTTTAATAGCCTAGTCTGAATAGTCTAATAAGGAACTTTATAGAAACATTTGGCATGCCTTATATAGCCTACCTATAAAAGAAAATGAAAATTGTTGACCAATGACAATAAAGAAGTAGAATATTTTCTCACAACAGTAATATGCTAAAATAATAAAAGATGCACATGTCTATATGAGTGCAACTCCCCAAGAAATGGTTTGCAATCTGGTCCTCTTTCTGTTATATTTAATTAATAAACCAATTAGTTAATGAGTTACTAGTCAACATTTTTTTAACATGTCTGTAATACAAAATAGTATTGTTTTAACATTTTTGACAGCTGTCCTCCTTATAAAGTTCCAAATAAACATACAAACTATGAGCCCACAAGTGCTATTGAGAAACACACTTACTTGGACAACTGTAGACAGCAGAACTGGTTCTGAACAGCTGTCAATCGTGAGAGATACCTGTCTGCCAGATTACAGGCTTCAAAGAGGGCTGGCAGAACACACCCACAGGCCTCAAGGCAGACCGGACAAAACTGTTTGGTCTTTACTAACTGTCAGTGCAATACTACAGGGACGTCAACAAGTATTTGCCCCTGTTTCAGGTTTCTATTTGTGCAGTTTTCTGTTGTATTTGAGTGGAGACTGAGGGGGGGAAATGACAGAATTCATACATTATTTGCAAAAGGATCTGATCCAATACAGGCACATCTCAATAAATTAGAATGTCTTGAAAAAGTTCATTTATTTCAGTAATTCAACTCAAATTGTGGAACTCATGTATTAAATAAATGCAGTGCACACAGACTGAAGTACTTTAAGTCTTTGGTTCTTTTAATTGTGATGATTTTGGCTCACATTTAACAAAAACCCACCAATTCACTATCTCAATAAATAAGAATACTTCATAAGATCAATAAAAAAATGATATTTTAAACAGAAATGTCAGGGTTCTGAAAAGTATGTTCATTTCTAAGCACTCAATAATTGGTTGGGCCTCCTTTTGCATGAATTACTGCATCAATGCGGCGTGGCATGGAGGCAATCAGCCTGTGGCACTGCTCAGGTGTAATGGAAGCTTGATTTCCAAATGAAATGCAAAATTTACTTTCATCTGAAAACAGGACTTTGGACCACCGAGCAACAGTCAAGTTCTTTTTCTCCTTAGCCCAGGTAAGACGCTTCTGACATTGTCTTTTGTTCAGAAGTGGCTTGGTACGTGGAATGAGACAGTTGTAGCTCATTTTCTGAAGACGTCCGTGTGTGGTGGCTCTTGATGCACTGACTCCAGCTTCAGTCCACTCCTTTTGAAGCTCTCCTAAGTTCTTAAATCGGCTTCGCCTGACAATCTTCTCAAGCCTGCGGTCATTCCTTTCACTTGTACACCTTTTCCTACCACACTTTTATCTTCCAGTCAACTTTCCATGAATATGCTTTGGCACAGCACTCTGTGAACAGCCAGCACTTTCAGCAATGACCCTCTGTGGCTTACCCTCATCGTAGAGGGTCTTGATGATCGTCTTCTGGACAACTGTCAAGTCAGCAGACTTCCCCATGACTGCTGGTGGGATTACTGACCTAAACCCAGTATTTATACCCTGGGAATGGTAATTTAATAGAACTTGAAATTAAATATTCTAATAATTTGAGATACTATTTTTTTTTTATTTTGATGAGCAGCAAGCTGTAATCATCAAAATGAAAACAAAAAGTCTGGAAATATCTTACTTTACGTCTAATAAATCTAGAATACATTTAAGTTTTACTTTTTGAATTAAATTACAGAAAAAAAAAACTTTTTCATGATATTCTAATTTACTGAGATGCACCTGTATAATGTGAAAAGCCTTTTTGCTACTTCATTATATTTTGTCAGACCTTCTTCTTGACATACTAGTATAGTAACATACTATACATCATTTGAATTCCATTTTGAAGAACCAACTGAGTTGACTTGGATTCTGTGTGTAGTTGTTTATTTTACTGGTTGAGGCCAGCGTAATTCAAAACCAAGCCTGGTCTTTAGACTGATGTCTCTGCTTACTGTAGATCATGCCACGTGGCCAGTAAGATATTTTCTAAAGCACAGACTCATTACAGCACAATTGAAAAAGAAACATTGGCTTTAATAATGGCACTTCATTTTGAAGTCTACATAGGTGGCAGTTCTTTACCTGACCACAATCCCTTGACTTTTCTTATGCGTAAGTCCGACACACATCAAATATAGATGTGTTGGTTACTTATATTCCAAAGCTTCAACACTAAGATCCACCATAAAAAAACAATAGAAAACATATTGGGTGATGCCTTATCAAGAGCCTATTGAAATTGTTTGGGTTTTTTGAGATTTTTGGTTTTTTTGAGATTTTGCCTTTTTATAGGTGGGGGTTTTGTTGGAAGGCGTAATTTTACACCAATTTTAAAACTGCTGGAGACCACAGACTTAAGGATAGTTTCAACAGTTTTTTAAAATTATAATCCTCTGAGTTAGGCACATTCCTGGGTCAACAAATTTTGTTGATCCTGGAACAACATTCCTGTCTGAAAACCATATCCTGACCTCTGAACCTAACCCTACCAATAAGTTATACTTAACCCTTTAAAACTGGATGGAGCACCAGCGCTCCCGTTTGTGTGTCTCTCTGTAAGAGCCAATAAAAACTGAACCCATATAGGTAGCATAAATATTATTTTTGCATACAAAACCAGAGACTTTAAACTTTCAGATCAAGCCTGCAACATGCTCCTGGTGCGTTGTTTTTGCCCTCTAATGAGTCTGCACAAATTGCGTTATATGCGTTTACAACAAAAAACACTAAAATGCCTTGCACTTCTTTGCACACATGTTCTACAGACCTGAGGTGGCTAGCAGTTGCTAGTTACGTCTTCCTACGACTCATATGACGTAATCACGTCCTGTGCACTATGACCCCCATGGTATGTCGCATGTGAAGCCGCGACATTTCACTTCCATTTGCTGTACATGCTAATCTACTGCATTCTGCTCATTATTTTCTCTGTTGCTTTGTCATTTCTCTTTCACACATACACACAAATGCACAATTACATATACAAGCACATTCACACACACGCAGGTGTGTCGTTATGCCTGCACGCCAACATAGAAAACAGAATTACACGGAGACGGAGGTTTTGGAGCTACTATTTGCGTCCGACAAAGACGAACGCTCCATCTGCTCCCGATTCAGTTTCTAGTGGGGACGAAGCCAACCTTCTTGAAGGAATAGATCGGTCCCTGGACACGTAAGTATATATTCATGAAATATGCTTTGCTTTTGAGTTAGAGAATAAACAAAACCAGCATAGAATGATTATTCATAGAATGAGTGCATGACGCGCCATTTACTGTTGTCATTTCTATATTGCTTTTGTGCCAAATACATCTAACTTGTATACTAACTAACTTACATCTAACTTACCATTTTACTTACCTTCTTTGTTGTAGTGTTGAAGATGTTGGAGAGCCATTGGAGCCCTCAGAGTCACCCTGCTACTCAGAGCCATCCGTGCCAATTTACAGAGGGAGAGGTTATGATCCGAGGGCTAACACCGGAGGCTACAGAAGTCAGAGCCAAAGGTCCCATGGCAAGGGCTCTAGATTAGAGACAGCCCCTAATCATTCTGGTGGGTGGAAAACCGAAAAGGACCCTGATCATTTGCCTCAACCCCCCCAACTGTTCCTGCACAAAAGAAAGCCAGGTGTGCAGCCACCTCTGTCAACTTCAGTGGACAACCCAACACCCACTGAGCTTTTCAAAATGTATTTTGACCAGTCCACTATTAAAACACTGTGTGTCAACACCATAGACTGTAAAAAAATATGGACGTAGTGTCCGTGACATCACCCGTTGATTTCTGAAGGGCATTTTTGAAGCGAAAATGAGGCCACTGCCATCTTAGCAGCACGTCACCGCACATCACTCTTGGATAACTGAAAATGGGCAAAGAGGCGGGACGGAACTGAGGTGCCTTGTTGCTGAAACCACACCCGCCTAGCTCGACGTGATCATGTTAGCAAAACTGTATATGATAGTATATATATCTCACAAACAAATGAGCCTGCGTCCAAAGTATAATTTTTTCAAAATGCAGCAATTTTAGTTATAATATCCAAGCAGTGCTGTCAGAGTTTTATATCCTCCCGCCATTGTCATTGCAGTAAATCTCACGAACAAAACTTTTAGCCAATGCCAAGATGATCCAACAACATGTGTTCTGTTTATCTTCCGCATATGTGCACATGTACACAGACGCACATCTGTCTCAAGTCTTGACCATTAATGCAGCAAGCCATATTATTTTATAATTGTATAAAATAATCCAGAAAAAAGCACAAACACGGCAGAGATGCCAAATTCAGCAACTGGAATTAGCTGAGGTGACGGCTCACACTCACAGACAGCAGCACAATTCACCTGTCACTCAAGTGACCACGCCCCTAATTATGCAGAACTTTAAGGCTTAATATAATTTAAACAGATGAGTTATAAAAAAAATTCACCCCCCTCACAGTTGTCATGAAGGGCAAAATTAGCTATATAGACCAAAACCACAATTTGCACCAACCTGTAAACATGTTTTTTTTCTGCTGTAAAGTTGGCTGTTTTAACATGTGGGTCAATGAGATTCTGCTCTCTTTTGGAGCATGTCCCTAGCGGCCAGTCGATGAATTGCAGTTTTTGGATGAGCAGCTTTGTCCCAAAATGTGCGTATTGTTTTCAGGGAAACGTGATTAATGAAAAACAAAGCCTCACATTGTTTCCAGTAACGTAAATGCTACACTTTGCGTGTCAGAATGTTTGAACCCAGACCATTAGCCTACTATATGAAAGTTCAAGTCCATTTACTAAACATTTTACATATATAAGCCTGTAGCCTATATTACATCATCATATGTTCTGTCATATAGGCTACAATAAAATAACAGCACAATTTACTTGCATCAAACAACTCAGTAGGCTATGTATTATTAGTAATTATTATAATTATTCTTTTTGTTAATCCATTTCATTTATTGCCAAACTTTAAGATGTCAGTTATATTATAGAAATAAACACGTTTAGCGTCGTCAGGCTTTTATTTGTGTTTAATGGATAAAACAACGGAGCTGCACACTCAGGTTTATGGCTGCTGTAAATTTTACCTGCCACAAGATGGCACTGTTTTCGACACTCTTGATGCTTTGAAACCTTTCCCGAAACGTTTAGAGAAAAGCTTCAAAGAGTTAAAAGGCTTCATTTCTCCATCCCTACTCAATGGTTTTAGGCCTTTTTGCAAATGTTTCAGTCGAATTTAGCTGTTTTATTGAGCGCTTACTCATTTTGTGCCTGTTTTTTAAACATGAACTATCTGTAACGTCATATCCAATCAGATTTCTTTTCACCCATATCCCCCACGCCCACCATGCACGCACATACACACATTTGACTTTACAACACACAAACGCACACCTTTATTTATTCTCATTCTCTCTTGCTCTCTTAATATGTAATGCGTTTACGCAGATAGATTTTAATAATTTAAAATTTTTGTAAAAAAAAAAATTTTAAATAAAAATAGTGCCCTCTCATGGTATACGCACAGTGCGTACACTGGCGTTGTTCATTGGTCAGGCATCGACCAATAAAACGGCTTCACCCCCACCCCCCCACCCCCCCACTACCCCCACCCCCGTTCTGCTCTCTCACTTCTGCTTTCAAGTGCTCAAGTCAGTTTTGCACCAGGAATATCGCAAAACGAGTAGCAAAAGTCAAAGCGCCAGGAATTGAACTTGTACTGCCAGATCTGAGAGGTTGTAAGCGGTGACATGAACAGCGAAAGTAAAAGTAAAGAAGTAAAGTGTAAAAGTAAATATGTCTCACACATTTGTGTCTGTCATTTTGTTTATGTGAATGCCATTTTACACATTTGTAACTATTAATCTGCAACTACAACTTCGTAACACGGGTGTGTGCAAATCGAAACTTTCAGCTTTTCACATCAGGGCTGTGAGTGTAAATTTCAATTTACAAATACAAATATTAATACGACAAGTTCTCATATTCAAATCAGCAACCTCTCGAGTTTTGCTACTGAATTACCTTCATACATTTCTGGTATAGTTGGATCAAAAAAGCCACACAGAGGCACAGGAAATGCAGGCTGTGTGGGAAATGCACTCCATTCATGTGTGAGGCATGCCAAGTACCTCTCTGTGTTATTCTTGACAGGAACTGCCACAAGTCTTATTGCTTGGGTGACTGTGTATATGTATGTTTTGGCCATAATGTACAGTTTTTTTGTTTGTTTGTTTGTTTTTTTGTTTAATTGTTGTGTAATTTTAATTAATTTGTTCAATCAGCATTTCTCTCAAAAGAAAAATGTTTTCTGTTTGACCCCACAAATACAAATGGACTCCATTCATGTGCGTGGCATGCCAAATGCCCCTCTGTGTTATTCTGGACAGGAACTGATGCACATGTTATCACAGGCTTTCTGCTTATGTACAGTTTTTTTTTTTTTTTTTACCACTTAACTGTAGTGTATAATAGAGAAGTGTAATTAAAAATTGTACTTTTTTTCTATCCCTTAATTTTTTAATCAACATTGCTATCAAAGGCAATATGATATCTGTTTGACTCCACAATACACTGTTTATAAAAATTAATGTATCTTTTAAACTAAATTATGTAAACAGTTCAAATCAATTTTGTATAGTTTTAAAGTGTTTTATGCAAGTTTTTTACATTGACAAGTTTGAGGTTTACATTTGTGATATTTCTGTATTTAATTATATATATATATATATATATATATATATATATATATATATATATATATATATATATATATATATAAATAAATGATTTTTTTATTGCCCTTTTGAGCTATTAATCTAGTTCCTATGGATTTATTACATACATAGCCTTCAATTTGGGGGTGTAAGGATTGTATTGATATATGGCATATGAAAATGTATGACAGCACAGCATGTAAAAATATTTAGATATACTCATGCGGAGTTGTTCTATGGCAGGTCTTAAAGGGTTAAAATCAGAGGGAACCCAGCAAACGTTGGTCTGACGGCAACTTCCCAGGTCAAAAATAGTCGCAGTAGGACGGCATAAATCGGTACAAATATGTAACACAGAACATTTATATGCATTCAGATATGTTTGTACATGTCTACAATTCTTTAGGGTTGCATGCATAATTGTTACTTTGACTTTTAGCTACGTGTAGTTCAATATATAATTCATTAATTCATTAATTAATAGGATAACGTCTAAGACATTTGTTCAAATATCATTTTGGAACAATTTTTCAACCATGACGTGATGTGATGGAAGGACTTCTTTTCAACGGTCATTAAACGTCCAAATGTTTGCTGGGAAATGAAATGATGGTGAATAACACTGATGTAGAAGCACCTAACCCTGGCCTAAACTTGACAAACTGTAAACTTGTCCCTCAAATCTGATTGGTTGATTGGAATGTTGTTCCAGGTTCAAGAAAGATGATAATACTGAAACATGTTGCTCTTGGTGAAATCAGGTGAAAACTATTTCACAGTAGCAATTCCACAGACATGAGATCTCACAGAAAATCGTGTGATCAAATGAGTTTTGACATTTAAAAGATCTTTTAATTACAATTTATTTAAAACAAGATTACATTAGAACTACACAATATACACACAATTACCTAACAATAAATGAATAAATGAAATAATTTTGCTTGTCCATACAAATAATTTTAAAAAATACATCACCATTCTTTGTTTTATACTGATAATTAGGACCATAAATAAAACCTTCTTGACTTAAAACATGAGCCAACATATCACACCATTCTTCTGACAATTAAAAAAGAGGCTCTAATCAATTACACTCTAAAAATAAATGAAAATAGCTTTTTTTTTAACAAAAAGGGCAAGTATCAATAACATTTGGATCTAAGCATGCTTTATGTGTATTTGTAGCTAATATTCCATGTATGATCCTCCACTGTAAATTGCCAGTTCTTTTATCACTATGAATTTTGTATAATTGTATGAAGTTCTTCTGCTACAGATCTGTACCAAATATTTCCGGCCATTTAGATGCACATACTTGTTTTAGTTCTTGACTTTTACACAAACGTGATATGAAAGCTGCGTCCGAAATCGCTTACTCTCTTTAGTCAGTACTTATTTTGAATAAGTAATTACTTCATGACCGCTAAAAAGTATGTTCTACATATGATTGTAGTATAATGTAATCTGGAAATAGGCCTCCTACATTTGCCATGTTGTCAAGCACATGCTGTGTCTGAAATCACATACTCTCTTGAGTAGGTGCTTATTTTGAATAAGTAATTACTTAAAGACCACTAAAAAAGTATGTTCTATATGAGTGTGTGTAGTATGAATGTAATCTGGACGTACTACATCTGCCATGTTGTCATTACCATGTGACCTACCAGTGTCAGTTGTGTCGCTTCACTGTCATTCACAAATCCTCTCTCGCGGCCTCCCTGGCCGTGGGATAGTAAACCGTCCACCGTATGTGCACTTTAGAATCTCACAAGAAGTGGGTCATCTGGGTACTGTTTTGCTTGTTCTTTTAAGAGTGAATTTGCACTTACACTTCTTTTGTCACATACTGTTTTTCACCTACTATATAGTAGGGAAGTATGTGATTCCGGATGCAGCCATCAAGTCAGAAAATCAGATTGTGGATGGGTAGCATTACTATAATAAAATATTGCGGTACTCCTCAACTTCACTCTTCTTCAGTCATTAGTAAAAAGTTCTGGAGTAATGAATTGGAGCAGTTTGCCTTCCTCCTCCTACCATGAGGCCACGGCTAATTTTAATTCAGATTTAATACTATTATCATCAGTTTGTTCTGATAATTCTTTATGCAGAGCACATTAAAACTTAAGATGGTAAGTCAGCTAAAATTTCAGATTAAGTCTTTCAGAAACCAGACAAGATTTCACACCAATCTTTAACCTTTCAAAAACCTCAAAAGCTTTCAGTCAATATGAGGCAGAATATGCTGTTCACTTTAGAATACCACTATAAATAAACTCCTTCAGAAAGATTTGGCAATACTTTAGTGATTATTAGTAGGTTACCATGATCTTTATTTTACAATTATACATTTTGTATTTGTCACATTATGAATCTGTATCTAGTAACTCTTAGTAGTCCTCTGGGGAGGTATGGAAAAAAACAAAAAACAAAAAAAAAAACGCTACTTATTAGGTAACAGTGAATTAGTACATCTGAGTACCATTTCTATTATAATCAGAATTTCTTTTAAGTTAATAGTAGTTAGAATACTCATATCGCGTTACTCATTCATTCCGGTGTGGTTATTAATGACAGAACAGTATTCTAAAGTGTGTTATGGCACATACATCAAAATTGTCGTAGGATCAAGGCTGCAAATAATATTAAGTCACTTCAAAAGCTCTTTAGTTGAAAGTATGGGTGGCTCTTAAAAGAGCCTTTGGGTTGTTGAGAGTCTCGGTTGAATCTCTACTTGGAGCTGGTGTACTTGGTGACGGCCTTGGTGCCCTCGGACACGGCGTGTTTGGCCAGCTCTCCGGGCAGCAGCAGACGCACGGCGGTCTGGATCTCTCTAGAAGTGATGGTGGAGCGCTTGTTGTAGTGAGCGAGACGAGACGACTCACCGGCGATGCGCTCGAAAATGTCGTTGACGAAAGAGTTCATGATGCCCATCGCCTTGGAAGAGATGCCGGTGTCAGGATGAACCTGCTTCAGGACTTTGTAGACGTAGATAGCATAGCTCTCCTTCCTGGACCTCTTGCGCTTCTTTCCTCCCTTACCGGCGGTCTTCGTGACGGCCTTCTTGGAGCCCTTCTTAGGCGCGGACTTTGCTGGTTCAGGCATGATGCTTTTTGAACACAAACTTCACAAAACAATGTGAAGTCAGAAGCGACACAGAGGCATTTATTCACCGCCCTATGCTAATTTTCAAAGATACAGATAGCATCTTTTAATAGGCCAAACCCATAAAGTCGTATTTCATTGGACAACTCAAAGCATCACGAGCGGAATGAGGGCCAATCACATTCGCCGCCGCCAAACGCTCAATGTTTGAACTACACCCTGACTGTTTCCTTTGTTTCGTTTCCCGCTCTTTTTATTATTAGTTTAAGAAAATAAGCGATTCTAGACAAATATTGTGAAACATCGTGTAATTTTAAAACCATTATAGAGCCATTGAGGGAGTTTGGAAAGAAAGAGACAAATAATAGTCAGACCACCTTTACAAACACTTTTTCCTAGGAACGTCTTTTGATTAATGATAATGTTTAACTGTTTAAACTACCAGGATAGTAAATAAAAGACCATTTGATGTGTAAAACAAATTCTGCATTTCCACTTTTGCTAACTTTGATATTATTGTAATGTTGATGCCCCTTTGTTCGTTTTGTAAAACAGCATCTGCTAAATTATTAAAACTTGTGTAATAAAAAGTGGGTTTCGTGCGCTACTTAAAGCACTAATATTTTTGGAACCATTGATCGGTTATAAAGGAAAATGGAAGATGTTGATAGTCTCGATGTATGTTAAACCTTATGAGTGTTGTTACTTTTGGTTAATTTCATCCTGGTTTCAGAACACATTAAGAAACAAATAAAAATAATAATAGTTAAATGTGTAGACAAGATGGCTAAAACATTGGACTCTTTATGTGAGAGAGTGGGTGGCTCTTAAAAGAGCCGTTGGGTTGGTGTAGTTGTTCCTGATTTCAGAAGTTTATCCTCCGAAGCCGTACAGAGTGCGTCCCTGTCGCTTCAGCGCGTACACAACATCCATGGCGGTCACGGTCTTTCTCTTGGCGTGCTCAGTGTAGGTGACGGCATCGCGGATGACGTTCTCCAGAAACACCTTCAACACTCCGCGGGTCTCCTCGTAGATCAGACCGGAGATGCGCTTGACACCGCCACGGCGAGCGAGACGACGGATGGCGGGTTTGGTGATTCCCTGGATGTTATCGCGCAGAACTTTACGGTGACGCTTGGCGCCTCCTTTACCGAGCCCTTTACCGCCTTTGCCTCTTCCAGACATGTTTAACACAACTCTATCAAGCGATGATGAAGAATGGAAATCAAATGTTACTAGGAGGCCTTATACATTTGCTTACAGGACCTAACAGAAACCAGCACCGCGTCACAAGGCACACACTCCTCCCCCAAAGTAGCTAGAGCACAGGTGAATTAATTCCTGCCCTGACGTTTGTTTCATGTTAAATTTCACGTTTCATAAAATTTATTTCACAAACATAATTAATTTACAGTAGTTCAGTTTGATAATGAGAGGGACACAAGACGTCATATCACAATATTAAAGTAAAATTATTAAATAATAGAGTGATGTTATATCTTCTGTTTATGCCTGTGTTTGTACATGCATATCGTAATTTAGGAAACGCAAACACTAGAGACACAGACAAAATTATTGTATTAAAACTGCAATGACAAATGCAGGATTATGTTCGATACTTTACTAACTTTACTAACTGTACATTTTAACCCTTAAACAGGCAAGAGTAGAAAATTATCAGCAAAAAAAAACATATTCAAAGATATAAAAAGCTAAATCATCAATATGTTGTATGTGATGCAAAAGAAAAAAAAAGTACAAAATATGGCTCATGACGTCTAATATTGATGCAAAATGTATTGTGTTTTTACACTGCTGAACGATCTCATCTTCAACCTCAGGGCTTGAGGTCGGCTGTCCTGCAGAAGGGTCATTCTACAGAAACGTCCACTTTTCTGTCCCTAGACTTTACAGAAATATTACACTTGAAAAACAGGATTACAATTTTTTTTTATATATATTTTAATATGAAACAATATGTTATTTGAACAATTAAACCTTCTTGAGCCATCAATGTGGCATTATTTGTTTTTTAATTAATTTTAATAATTCCAAGAGCCACAGAAGTGCTCGTCCCCACAGTCATGTACAGAAGGAAAGTGATTTATTTTGAGCTCAGAAACAGGTTTTTCTACCATTTTAATTACAATAATGTATGCATAACTATCAAATATATAATGTAAATGACATAAAAAAACAAATGCCAAATAAATATTATAAAA
Organism: Ancherythroculter nigrocauda; assembly: GCA_036281575.1. Lineage (NCBI taxonomy): Eukaryota > Metazoa > Chordata > Actinopteri > Cypriniformes > Xenocyprididae > Ancherythroculter > Ancherythroculter nigrocauda. The sequence continues at coordinate 91,743 of VTFQ01000651.1, forward strand.
TATTTAATGAATGTAGTTGTCCCCTGGTGTTGTGTCACTGGTGTTACCTTTAACAAAAATCTCTTATTTTGAAAGAAAAAATCACACTGATGACATCACTTGACTTCCTTCTTCCTGTTTCCTGAAGATCAATGAAGAAAGGCCAATGGAAAGTCCACTATCTCTTTTCAGTTATCAGAAATTTTAATTAGAAAATCATAATTTCATATGAAGCTTTTAGTTGAAGTCACGGGTGTGACCTACTTTATTGTTAGGGAATTATAAAAAACTAGAATACAAATGGATTAAATTACTTAATGTAGTGAATATATCATGATTGACAACATGTGGATTAATACCTTGCAGCAGCCATTTTGTAAAATGCATTTTTATGAAAATTGTCACTGGTGTTACTGTCACTGGTGTTACCCGTTTGTAGATAAACTTTATTTAAAGCTGTTCATTAAGTTATTTTCATAAAATAGCACTTAGATTACATGATTATAACTTTTCTTTCTCATTATTAATCCTCCTTTGGGCAGATAAGGCTAAATTAAGGGTATTTGGCTAAATTCAGTGCAGCGACTTTACAGACAGCATATTTTAAAGACATTTTTAAAGACATTTTTTAAAATGTTGTTTATGATCCTTTACTGACTGCTTTTACTAAGTGTCAATGATAAGTCTTTGATTGTATACCAAATGTAAAAATTTAGTCTAATCTACTTGATTATAGTTGAAGAATAAGGATCTTTGGTCCTATGTATACGTCACTGGAGATTCATTTTATCACTGGTGTTACTGTTTTTGTCTGTCACATTAAATAAAATGTGTCATATGTGACATGATAATTTTACATCCATTGAATTCTGCAACACTCAAGAATTAAGATTAAAAGGATTGCATCATTACTTTTTTTTAAAAACTGTTTTTCAAATATTTTCATTGTTATAGCAAATACATGGTTGTGCAATTGAATTAACATCATTCAATCACACTTTTAACTAACCTGATTAAAAAAAGAAAAACACAATCTCACTTGATGATTAGTATTTCATAATGTTTAAAAATGCCAAAGTAGTAAGGTAACACCAGTGACAAAAAACAAACAAAAAAACATTAAGCTGTCACTTGTATTCATAAAGTCAAAGTATAATATAATAATGTGGTTCAAGTTTAAATTTTAGAAAAAGAAATAAAGACATTTAGTCATACCAAAAGGACCTTTCTGTAGAATGACACATAAACTAATCTTATTGCAATCACAGAATGCAACTATCGACTCCTATTAAGTGTTAAACTGGAAATAGTCTCGTTCAGTGTAATTTTGGTGGCTCTTAAAAGAGCCTTTGGGGTTTGATGTGGCTGATGCGGGTTTAGGCGCGCTCTCCGCGGATACGGCGGGCCAGCTGAATGTCTTTGGGCATGATGGTGACCCTCTTGGCGTGGATGGCGCACAGGTTGGTGTCCTCAAACAGACCGACCAAATAAGCCTCGCTGGCCTCCTGCAGGGCCATGACAGCGGAGCTCTGGAAGCGCAGATCCGTCTTGAAGTCCTGAGCGATTTCTCTGACCAGCCGCTGGAAGGGCAGTTTGCGGATCAGCAGCTCGGTGGACTTCTGATAACGGCGGATTTCACGGAGAGCCACGGTCCCAGGCCTGTAACGATGGGGCTTCTTGACGCCGCCGGTGGCCGGAGCGCTCTTACGAGCAGCTTTGGTTGCGAGCTGCTTCCTCGGGGCTTTGCCACCGGTGGATTTACGAGCGGTCTGCTTAGTTCTTGCCATCGCTGCAATCGATTTCTCTTACTGTTCTGCTTACGCTGGAAATGCTTGTTCTGTGTTACACGCCTGCTTTTAAAGCATTGCGAGGCCATGAGCTCACAGTGTCGGGAGGGTGCCGAGGCTTGTGATTGGCTGATCTGTGACGTATGCTTATGACTGCTAGCCAATGACTGCGCGCTCCATCTTTTCAAACAAGCAGAGGGTTTCCCGCTCAATGTGCTTTGATCTGTTTACTCAAACAGTGTAACAACACCCAGACTCTTTATACTCATATTGCTTTATTTATTTGTTCTGAAATATTCACCTTATTCCTAATGGTTGTACATATCTCGGATTTGAACAAAATAACACCATCTGTATAAAAGCACTACAACAAAACACATGAACCCAAAAATCGATCTCAATCAAACAAGTTATAGGACTTTCAGGCGTTCAAAACACTTTGTTTCTGCTACTATTGTATCTGTAAATACCCATACAGAGCAATCGTACAATTAATGGTTTTGATAGATCGTTAACTGTTATGTAATTTTATTTATATACTTTATATATATATATATATATATATACACACGTTTATATATGGTGTTATTAAACTGTTAAAGAAAAGCGCTCTATGTCAGATAAAATGGGTGGCTCTTAAAAGAGCCTTTGGGTTTCAATAAGACCGACTAAGTCCGCTTATTTGGATTTGGCGGGTTTCTCGGTCTTCTTGGGCAGCAGCACAGCCTGGATGTTGGGCAGCACACCACCCTGAGCGATGGTCACTCCGCCTAGAAGTTTGTTCAACTCTTCGTCGTTGCGCACCGCCAGCTGCAGATGACGGGGGATGATGCGGGTCTTCTTGTTGTCCCGAGCGGCATTTCCAGCCAACTCCAAGATCTCAGCGGTAAGATACTCGAGCACAGCCGCCAGATAAACAGGAGCACCAGCACCGACGCGCTCAGCGTAGTTGCCTTTGCGGAGAAGCCTGTGAACACGGCCGACGGGGAACTGCAGTCCTGCTCTGGATGAGCGAGTCTTAGCCTTGGCTCTTGCTTTGCCTCCGGTTTTGCCTCGTCCACTCATTTTTATCTTCAGTAATTATTCTTTCCAAACAACGTTGAGAGAATGAAAAACTGAGTATTCGAGGTCCTGCCTTTAAGCGAACATTCTTGTCGCCCATTGGTTGACAGTCTGTTAAGATTTCAAGCCAATCACTGAACTTCCCTCCAACACACAAACCCCACCCCCTTTTGGTGATCGGGTTATGCAGTATAGACTAAGAAAGAAAGAAAGAAAGAAAGAAAGAAAGAAAGAAAACATTAACAACAAGGACACCAACACAACAATATATCTAAAAATGGAAATAAAACAATTAAAAAAATGACATTCCCATGTGTACATATATGTACAATATTTCCATCCATGTCCACACTTACTCATATTCATGTCTCAACATATAAAATTTTAAGTTTGTACACATTTTTACTCACCCGATGATCTCTAAAACATCTCCTTGATGGTAAAATAATGTAATGGATGAGAAGTATACTCATATAACAACCAATGCTCCAATAACTGAGTACACTCTAAAAAAAAGTGCTATATAGCACCAAAAGTGGTTCTTGGCTCGTAATCATAGGGGAACCACTTTTGGTATGTAGCACCATATCTTTAAAGGTGCTCTACAGCACCTTTGTCAAATGGTGCTTTGTAGAACCCATAAGATGTGCAATATCACATATTATTTCTTCAACATAACTGGTGCTAAACAGCACCAACAGTGGTTTTTTGACTCTTAAAGAACCTTTAAAGGGGCTAAACAGGTTCTTTGTAAGGCAGTGGTGCTATATAATAATAATAATAATAATAATTATCTTTATTTTATATAGCGCCTTTAACGGTAAAATTTCAAAATGATTTATAAGCATAAAAATAAATTGAAATAACAATAACATAAACAACATTATATATATATATATATATATATATATATATATATATAAAACTAATGATATATATATATATATATATATATATATATATATATATAAAACAATAAAATCACATAAATGCTATTCTAAAAAATGAGTTTTAAGTACAGACTTTAAAACACTAAAGGATTATATAGCATGTTAACCACCCCAAAGAACCGCTGAAGAATCACTGAAGTGCCAAGATTTGGTGCTATACAGCACTTAAAGTGGTTCTCCTATGATTACGAGCCAAAGAAGTACTTTTAGTACTATATAAAACCATTTTTTTTTAGTGTAGCATTAGATATTTTATGTACAGGAATAATATTTGACCATTTACATGAACTAGGAACCTCATTATTTAACAGGAACTGGGTAAAAACAACAGTAAACCTTAAAAAGTAAGGTTAATAATTTAAGGTAATTAAGTTAAATAAATATTTATAACTGCTATTGTAGTTTACGGCATTTCTAAGTAGACAGTCGGCATGTGTAAAACATTGTCAGTCAAACTAAAGCAGTGAAACAACATTTTAAAAAGCTTTACAAATAATTTACTTCGCCAAGATAATGGTGCGGTTTCCCAGACAGAGATTAAGCCTAGTCCTAGAATAAAATGGCCCTTTAAACCAGAATAACAGAAATCTGCCTTCTCTGTCATGGTTTAAAATAGTCCTAGACTTAGTCTAATCCAGAGTTTAATAAGATGATTTCCTGAAGGAAGACTAGAGCTACTAGTCTAGAGGACTAAATTGAGGCTTAAATTAAACCTACCAAGAGGCAGGTTTAACTTCAGATTAACACTGTTTCAAAGAAGACTCATGTATTACTTGGATATATATCAATATTGATATACACTTTATATATATACATATATATATATATATATATATATATATATTTTTTTTAATGCTGTTCACTTTATTTAAACAATTTATTTTGATTTAACACAATTGTTTCTGGTTTAAATGTGATTGCTTCATGTTAAATTTACTTGAAATGTTTACTAGAGCTCACTTGATGTTTTCATTTTGAAATAACATGTTTCAGTCAAGTAACCCAATCAAACAGGACTTTCACTTCCCATCATGCTTTGCACCGGGCTGAATTGGTAGAGTAAATGTTGAAAAAGTGAACACGCCAGGAACACGCATGTTAACAAATATTAAACTTTACAAAGAATTTAGGTCATATAATTAACATCATTGTTTTGCTCTTTATTCAGAGTTGGTGGGTGGCTCTTAAAAGAGCCGTTGAGGAGAAACAGTAAAGACCTTATTTCTTTTTGGGCGCTGCCTTTTTAGGCTTGGCGGCTTTAGGCTTTGCCGCCTTAGGTTTAGCCGCCTTGGCCTTTTTGGGGCTCTTGGCTGCTTTCTTAGCGGCTGCTGGCTTCTTCGCCTTCTTGGGGCTCTTAGTCGCCTTCTTAGCGGCTGTGGCGGCGGGTTTCTTGGCCTTCTTGGGCGATTTCTTGGCAGCGGGCTTCTTTGCCGCTGCGCTCTTGGGCTTCTTGGCAGCAGCGGGTTTCTTGGCCGCGGGCTTCTTCGCTTTAGGAGCCGCTTTCTTGGCCGGCTTCTTCTTGGTCTCGGCTTTCTGCTTGTTGAGCTTGAATGAGCCCGAAGCGCCGGTCCCTTTGACCTGCACAAGAGTGCCTTTAGTAACCAGGCTCTTGATGGCGATCTTGACGCGGGAGTTGTTCTTCTCCACGTCGTAGCCGCTGGCGGCGATAGCTTTCTTCAGGGCGGCGAGGGACACGCCGCTCCTCTCCTTGGATGCGGACACAGCTTTGACGATGAGCTCACCGACGCCTGGACCTGCTTTCTTGGCTTTCGCAGCTGACTTCTTCTTGGGCGCTTTGGCCGGTGCGGCAGCAGCTGGGGCTGGAGCAGTTTCTGCCATCTCTTTCTCTGATCGGATCTACAGTCTTTCAAACGCTGTCTGGTTTCAGCAATGATCAGCGCTCGAGCGCCGCTGCGCTCTTAAATAACACATGAGAACCTTATAGACTCAACCAGCCCTGCTCGGTGTCTGTGCGCCTCCACGAGCCCCTCACGATTGTGTTTTCTTCTCTTACATTTGGGACAAAACTGGAGCGGTAAAATAGTTTGTCGCAGTAAAAACAAAGTGAGCACCGAGCAGAGGTTCTGAACTTTCACTGGAGAATAAAATACGCGAAGAGGAAATGTTTCTTTTGCCTCCGTCAGACCAAATCCAAGTCGAGCATCAGCAACGGGGAAAAGCCGCGTGTAAATTTGATGGATAGTTTTAATGGAAAAGTTGATAAAAGCCTGAACGCGTCCACTGTGTGTTCAGAAAACAGTCTGAATGCAACTTTAATGAAATCAGCATTAGTGAGGGGCGTGAAGAGGCTTTCATACAGCTGTTGTTTTGGGCAGCTTGAAGCACACGAACATCATCCGGAGGATCCGAGTCTGCTTGTGACTCTCCTGTCTGGCCCTCATCTTCACTCAGCAGATGATGATAATAATAATAATAATACTAATAATAATAATACTAATAATAATTTAATCGCGAAAGTATTCGTATTTTAATTTGTTAAATACGTTTTCATAAGCTGATGTACATATTAAGAAATGAAAATGTAAATGGTCATATTTGTTTCTCCTTATTAAAATTCTCCTTGAAATACAACGTATTTGTATCACTATTTATTTCTCCTTGTTCTAACTTGTACTTTTCTGGACGATGTCTGAAACTTTGCACTGCAAGATATCTTGTCATTGCCTCCTTAGGACTGTATTCCTCATTTGTAAGTCGCTTTGGACAAAATCATCTGATAAAATGAAATGTAAATAATATAGCACAGGTCATTTTTTGAGGATATTTTGTGCCTCACACGTAAAACCAAACATTCACCATCTCTCTTTTACCCCGAACCAACACTGAGAAAAGTTTGTGGCCTAAAACTATCTACTCTGGACACTGCTGAACTTAAATAGATTTTGCTCTTAAAACTGATTGAACAATTTTATTTATGAACTAACAGTATCAGGGTTTCGAACTTTGTTTGGCTGAGTGAGATTTTGAGTATCAGTGACACAAGGTTTTATGTATTCATTTTTAATTGTCTTAAAAATGGAAATTACCCAATTACTGAAGCTCAATGTTGATTCACCTTTCAGAAACTGTCCCTGTTAACTTTGCTAATATTACCAGCCAGTCCGATTTCTGACTGACTATTTTATTAAAAACAACAAAAAAGACATTTATCTTTGTTTGATCTTCATTGTGTGGCAAAAGTAAGAAAACAGAACTTTGGGTGTTTAGGGATAAAAGGAAAATCCACCAAATTTTGTTTTTTTCTTAAAAAACGTGTTTGAATGTGCGGCAACTATAGTTGGGCAAATATGTTGTATGCACCCCTCAATGTAAAATTTGAATAGGAGGAGAACATTTATGCATCTAACTCAAAATAACTGCTTTCAACAGAACAACAGATTCATCAAAGTCGAAGAACATTCGATGTGAACACAAAACAAGTTGCATCTTTCATATAATTTATTGAATATGAAAACACAACAAACAACAAATCCATTTGTTTTAAAGTGGTGGAACATAATGCAGAGCAAAGTGCAGCCATTAAGTTGCTCCAACAGAGCATTGTGGATTAAAATATTAAATTACATTGTTCATTAGAAAAAATTACATGTATATGTGACCCTGGACCACAAACCCAGTCATAAGTTGCACGGTTATATTTGTAGCAATAGCAAACAATACATTGTATGGGTCAAAATTATTGATTTTTTTTTCTTTAATGCCAAAAATCATTAGGATATTAAGTAAAGATCAAGTTCAATTAAGATATTTTGCAAATTTTCTACCGTAAGTATATAAAAAAATCTTTTTTGTGAATGGATATACATTTTTAATTACTTCATTTAGTCAACTTTAAGGCAATTTTCTCAATATTTCGATTTTTTTTGTACGTTCAGATTCCAGATTTTCAAATAGTTGTATCTCGGCTAAATGTCCTATCCTAACAAACCATTCATCAATAGAAAGCTCCAAAATTCCAAATATTAACATGAAAATTACTTTTCTTTGGGAGGGTTTGCCTTCGCTATGCTTCCTGGAAGTAGGGGTAGGAAGTTGACAGCCTCATGTCACAGGAAGGAAGTGAATACCTTTTGTTTGTTCTTAAAATCCTTTACTTGGATGTTTGCTTGCATGTCATTGAGATATAAAACATGGCAAACATCTAGAAAAAAACTTACAAAAGGAAAATGACAACCATACACTGCGGCAACTATAGTTGCCCGTGGGCTAAAATGGTCTGGATCTGCACAGCTGAATCATCAGACTAGGTAAGCAAGCAAGAACAACAGTGAAAAATGGCAGATGGAGCAATAATAACTGACATGATCCATGATATCATGATATTTTTAGTGATATTTGTAAATTGTCTTTCTAAATGTTTCGTTAGCATGTTGCTAATGTACTGTTAAATGTGGTTAAAGTTACCATCGTTTCTTATTGTATTCACGGAGACAAGAGCCGTCGCTATTTTCATTTTTAAACACTTGCAGTCTGTATAATTTAAAAAATAGATTTAATAGATTTAAAAAAATCTTTGGGGTATTTTGAGCTGAAACTTCACAGGCACATTCAGGGGACACCTTAGACTTATATTACATTTTGTGAAAAAATGTTCTAGGGCACCTTTAAAATATTCTGTACAATTGTTCATACTATAGTGTGCTTTAATGTTTAATAAGGAAGTTTGTTTTGAAATGCTTTTAATTTTATACAAAATTGTACAAAGTCACACTTGTGGTAGTCCAGGTCAAAAATGACCGGCCTACTCAAAATTGCTTGTAAATTTCTCAGAATGCTATATTATTACCAATATTTGTTAAATTCATTTCTTTCAGTTAGCACACTATTTTAGGTTTTGTATTTCTTTTTGGATCTGAATGATTGTAAGCTTATTTTCACAGAGATTAACTTCATCCTATTCTGCACTGCATCCAATATCCATTCATCCATCCAATATTACTGCACACAGTAAGTTTTAGTCCACTGTGATAACATTAACACAACCAGAGGGTTAAGTACTGTTTAAAAAGCATCATAATTAGCTGATCCAGCACAGTGACAGTTGTGTTATATTCAGAGTTCTCCTTGTTGTCCTTCAGTTGTAGATGCTTCAATCATCATCATCTGACAGGTCTGCTGGAAGACACTTCATTAAAAAAAAACAACAACACATTTTCAGACAGGCAAGGGCTTTAATACGTAATAAGCTGACAATGATAAATCCAAAGATTGAAATATTTATTATCAGACTTTATTGTAAAAACACCCTCTGGCAAATGTATTTCACTAAAATAATGTTATATTAGCACAGAAAATTAAAATGAATCGGAAGTCGACTTAACTAGGCCCAAATGCTCCTGTCTACAGTAATGAACCTTATATCACGCCTTGTAAATGCATAAACTTGATCCCCATTAATATGTAGATTTCTAGAGCTCAACCTGGCAAAGACAGTTTCTCTTGTCTCCCCTGCCAATCCAACAGCACGATTTCACCATCCAGCTATAGGTACATTATCGATTACCACATCAAGGTTGGCCAGAAATCTTGGAGTAATCTTTGATGACCAACTGACTTTCAAAGAACACATTGCAAAAACAGCTAACACTTGCTGCTCACATCAAGTTCAAGGCATTGACGCTTGCTTACAGATCTACCACAGGTAGTGATGGGACAGTTGATACCGGGGCTCTGATGCTCCAACGCAGTTTTCAAAGCACTATTGTATCACACACTGTACCGATGCTTGTATCGAAATGACAATACCATGTGATTGATGACGTTTGAAGCTTTAAACATCATGCAGTATTGGAAAATTGGGACATCTGGTTTTGAAAAAATTGGCGCCTCACCTGATACATAAAAGGAAAATGCATTTAATCATGTTTTATTGCTGGGGTCTCAGAGACCCTGAACAGAATATAAGGGTTAAACAGCTCATCCCAAATTATCAATTATGATCACATCATTGTATATTTTATATTATTGATGTGAATCCGTTGACCAGGGTACACATGATAGGAGTTGTGGTCTTATTGTCACAAATTAATTTAGATGAGATTAGTTTAGATCAGATAGAACTGTATTGATCCAAGACAAGAGTGATTCATGTCACGGACTTCCGAAGCTTTGTCTGGTAACGTGCTTTTCCAAACCGTAGATCTGCTCCGCAATGATTTAGATATGGTGGAGAAAACAAGTCTGACAACCAGATGTCGCTAATGCGCACTGTGTTAAAAGCTTCGAGTAATAGATTACCTCAGGGATGATGCATTTTTGTAGGCAAAACCCGGAAGCGAGTTAGCATTTTAGGGCTTCCGGTTCCAACGCCGTAAAGTCTATGGGTTTTTTTAATGGGTTTTTGCTAAATCGCCTGAAATAAGGTCTGTGGTTAACAAAGCCTCTAAATATTTTCACATTTTGATCTATGACATAAATCACACCAGTTATAACCCGCTTGTGATTTTTTTAACCTTTACTGTGTCTTAAAAACGGCGGTTGCTAACAAATTGTTAAAAGGGACTACTTCCTTTGACGGGGACTTTAGACGTCATCATAACAAACAGGACATTTGGACAGCATTTCTCATGAAAAAGTGGATAAGTATTCATACACAGTGCAGATCATAATCAGCGAGCATGTTTATAAATAAAGTTGTTTTCTAAATAAAGTTTGAGGAAGCTTGGTGGTGATGACGTTGATCCACGACCATGATGTGCTGTAGTCCGTTTATATAGCCTACTGTTAGCTTTTTATATCTGACGACTTTATTTAGGCTTCAAAATGTATTTATGTTGTTTTAACTTGTAATGATTATGTTGATAGACAAAACGTGTAAGTGTCATAACCCTTTGTTAAACACAGAGCTTATTTTCTGCGATTTTCCAAAAGTCTATGGGAAAAATGCATAGGCTTTCAACCGAGGGAACCCGTGCGCCGCTAACTTCTGGGTTGGCCTACAAAAACGCGTCATCCCTGAGGCACTCTATTGACCCTTCACCGGCAGTTTGATTGACAGGCGGTCTGACCAGTCAGAACGCTGATATTATGCGCCCCCGTGAATGTCCGCCATTTTGTCCAACAAACAAACCAGTCCGACAAAGCTAACATCGGCGATGAAAAATGGTGAAAAGGTGCTCGTATGGGACTTGCAACGCAGACAGCAGGTACCCAGAAAAGCTGGGGAACATACAGTTTCACCCGTTTCCTAAACCTGCAACAAACCTGTAGAAGTGTATTAAGTGGATATACGTTTTTGTGGACGGCCTCATCAGCAACTGAGTTTGGACAAGCTGAGAAATCATTCAACAGCCAAACACATCTATGTGTGTTCAAAGATAATTCAATTATACATACCGCACCTTTTTAACAGTGTAGCACAGTGTTTGTTTTATTTTTAAGATATTTTACAAGTTGTTGTAACTGGAGAAATGTGTTTTCAAAAGCCTAACGTAACTAGGATATCTAGCTAACAGTTAGCCAAACATTAGCAGGCCTAACAGTTTTGCCTGACATTTCTGCTCTGTCCTGTATGAATTGATGCTAAGATGCTTTAGGCGTAATTTAGGATTATTCCTGTCATTAAGCTCCAGCACTTCGTTGACGGCCGACCGACACCCGCTCATCCTGATCCTCTGCCAGCATTGAAATATGACCGTAGTAACGTTACACCTGTGAGACGTACGCCAAAGTTGCGAACAGTGTCAGTGCCACCAAGGAAAAGACGAGTTGACAGCATGCCAGACAATGCTGAAAACAGCAGGTGTTTCTCCTATATAAAAGCAAATAATAACAATGCAATGTTTTTATTTTATACATATGATACATTACAATCACATTAGTTGTCATAGAACATGCTAAGCATATTATATTGGAAATATTAAATGTTTATGTCATATTTACAGAGTCAGGTGTGATCTACAAGGCGTTTCCATGGATATTACAGGAGAGATGGCAACAGAATCATTAATGGAGGATACCACTACAGAGGAGAGCACTATAGTCACTGAAATAGGTATGTGTTTTGTTTTGTTTTTTGGTACAGCAATTTCTCTAACTGCACAGGGCTGGTAGGAAATACTAAAGAACCAGTCTAGTTTAGTTTTCATTTTCCCCCACATTTCTGCATCAAAGTGAATACGCTCCAGATGGTAGTCATTGTCACATTTCACAAAAAAGTCACACCATGACATCCCAGTTATCCCCATCTGTCCTATAACTTGGTAATAGTACTCATGATTACGTTTAAGACTGTAGGTGTCACCACTGTGCTTTTGGAGGTATTTACAACCTGTGTAGCTGTACCTTTCTAAAAGGCCATAGCTTTTGTTGTAGCCACGCTGAAGGACTTTCCTGTCAGGAGATGTACCCAAATGGCGGGCATTGGGATTGACGACAAAGCCACACGTGTAAACTGGGTTTCCTGTAACTTCTGTGTAGTGGGCTGCAGCAACTGGCTCAAGCTCCAGGCCTCTCTTCATTGCTGTAGTTTGCAGTGTTGTCTTCCTCTGCATGCTGGTGGCAAGCTGCTCGTAGTCTGCTCTCCTAGAGTATACCCTCTTGAAAGAGGATGAAGTAAGACGAGGAGAGCGGACACAATGCCAGATGTTGTTGATGCTCTGTTGTCTGGTTTCTTTCTCCAGTGCCTCTGATTCAGATTATGTTATCATCATGGCATTGTAGCGTTGCGTTTGCTCTCTTGTTAGGACTGTACAGAAGGAGCTTGGTTGTGGTGGCAAAGGGAATGCTGGTTTGATAGGGAGGATCTTGGCCAAGTGTTGTCCAATAATGGGAGCTACACACACAAGAAAAGGAAAAAAATAAAATTGCAATGTTTGTAAGTTATTTACATTGTTTATGATCTGTGCTAATAAAACACTAGTTCTAATCATTTTATTCTTATGTTTACAGAGTGCACAGATGACCAAGCCCAAATGGGAGAAAAACAGGAGGAACTGAAAAGGCTGAAGGCTCTTCTCACTCAAAAAGAAAAAGAAAATGATCTACTAAGGGAGAAAATGCAAACTGGTCTGGCTCCTTACCCACTAACACCAGAGACCATAAACAACAGTGTGCCTAACTACTTTGGATATTGCACTGGGTTCACTTATGATGAGTTTAACAAACTGTGCAGATTTTTCAGACTACCAGATAGTTAAACAATCCCACAAACACACATTCCCTTGACATATGAAAAACTGAACAGGCAAATCCGCAATATGCCTTTACGGCAACAATTTCTACTTGTACTTATGAGACTGAGACAAAATTTTGACCTCAAAGAGCTAGCTTTCAAATTTAAATTGATATGAAAAGTTTGTGGGTTGACTTCATGTATGGCAGGCTAGGTAATGTGTCTGTTTGGCCTCACAGGGACATCATCACAGAAAACATGCCTGAAAACTACAAAGCAGAGTTTCCAACAACTTTTGCAATTCTTGATTGCACAGAGCTGAAGATAGAGAAACCCAGCTCATTGCTGGTGCACAGTCAGACTTATTCTAACTATAAGTCCACTAACACACTTAAGTCTCTGATAGCCTGTGATCCTCGTGGCTCCATTATGTTTACATCTACACTTTACACCGGATCAATTTCTGACCAAGTGCTATTTAGACAGTGCAAAATCAAAGATTTACTGAAAGATCTGCTTCAGTGTGGCTACCTAAAGATAGGTGATGGGCTCATGGTGGATACGGGGTTTCTCATTGAGAAAGATGTAAAGGAGCTTGGCCTTGAACTAAACATTCCTCCATTTGCAAAATCAAATATACAAATGCCAGTCCCAGATGTTGAGATAACAAAGAAAATAGCCAAGCACAGAGTGCATGTAGAAAGAGCAATAGCCAAAGTCAAAAAATTTAAAATAGTATCTGGTAGGATCCCTAATTCCATGTTAGGAAATATAAATCAGATATGGTTTGTGGTGTGTATGTTGTCTAATTTCCAGCAACACATCATTCAATCATAGGCTGCTGAAGAGCCACATATGGACAGCAAAGTGCTGCAGTTAACTCATGTGCAAAAAAACAAAACGAATTATCAGCACAATGATGTAACTGCTCCTTAAAATATTTAATGTATAAATAGTAACGTTTCTACCAACTAGTCTTCATCAGGCACAAAGATGAAGACCAGTTGGTTGAAACGTTGCTATTTATACATTTAGATATCTCAAGGAGCAGTTACATCAGTGTGTGGTTTGAGGAATGTGTGCATCTTTTTTGTATTATCAAATTTTATATATATATATATATATATATATATATATATGTATACCAGTCCAGTGCGATGTGATAATGATAATAACAATATATTAATAGTTATAGTTAACAGTTATAGTTAATATATCTGTAACCCAGTAGAATAAAATTCTACAGGTATTGAGTTTATTTCACTTTATTTTATTTTGTTCTTGCTCAGAGCTAAAATGTGAATGTAATATACCACTCTATATATTGCTGTATAAAATGTGGGTGTGTATGTGGTTAAGAACACGAGCATATATCAAGTGTGATTTTTATACACATGTGAAAAGACCTACAAGTTAGGTCTTTCTCTAGTCTATTGGTTTATAAACTTTAAAGGTGATAGAGAGGATTTTTTCGTCGACTGAGAATCCAAAGACTGAGTTTTTGAAATGAGCGCATGCGTAAGAACAGCTCCCCTCCTTCACAGCTCATTTCAAAGGAACGCCTCCCAAAACTCGTGCACGAGTATTGGAACACAAGTGTTTACCACCGGCATTCGCTGTGTTGTGTTAGTGGATTCATTATGTCGGACTCACCGCAGGTAACTCATAATCTGCAGTTGTTACTCCTGTCTCCGGACAAAAACATTGCATGCAGCGTCTGTGGAGTGTGGAAAGTTACTGGAGCGTGCAGCCGTGCTCGTCTCTCACAAGGAACGTCACGGCAGTGATTGACAAGCCAGAGGGCCAATCGTTTATGCGATGATCGCGTAAAAACGATTGGCTGATGTTTTTAAGGCCCTACCTCGTGCACAGATGATGTATATTAATATTATTCCTTTCAGTGCACCTAATAAATAGTCTTTTATCAGTTAGTAAAGACAGTTTCAAGTAATATTGCAAAAATGTATAAAACAAAACATCCTCTTTAGCACCTTTAAGTCCCGCCCTCGCCTACTTGTTTTGTTATGTTTTGTGAGTGTTTGGGGTTTCCATGGAGACGAGAGAGAGTTTTAATGGATGCAGCCGATCGGAAAGATAAGCAGATATAGTTTATGATAAAGATTTTAGAAGTTTTAACGGATTATTCATCATATTTATATCTTAAATTGTGTATATTTACTTGATTCAAGTCACACGAGTTTTCAGTTTGTGTTATTGTGTTATAACTGAATTCTCCGTGTATGTTCGCTCGACATTGTGGACTTTCGTCATTCTTTAGAGGGAAGAATCGTTGATAAAGACGGTGTTTTCAAGTTATTCTTCCAACCTAGAGACACTCATATTATTTGCTGTTTGCTGATCTGAGTACAGTTAACGAGAAAGTCGCAAGTTTGACTACTACAAGTGAGGAGTCTGTGGCCCGTCTGCAGAAAGCGCGCAGCTGCGAACCGGAGGAAGATTTCCCCGGAGCATACAACCGTGCATATGAGTCGGTGGCCGATCTTTCAGAGAGCGCTCAGCCGCGCACAGTAATTCCACAGCGGAATTCAGGTACTTTTGGTGAGTTTTTGTTTTTCCCCGCTCACTCCAGCAACGTCTCAGGCCTGCAACGGAGTGTGTAGTGAATGACTGATGTGTGTGTGGGCCCACAGCGTTTTCTATTAATTCATATGGTGTTATTCAGTACATTTAATTTTGTGATGTTTTTTCAGAGTGACTTTTTGATACTCTGAGTTTTATTTTTGTACTTTTGTCTCAGGTGTGTTTGTGACAGAGAAAGATCCATTAATTTCATCACCTGAAGTATTGCATTATTGGTGTAATATTGGATTAACTGGTGATGTAATAGAAATGTGATTGTGTGAATTGCTCACATTCTGAACATTTTGCCATTTTGAGATTGTTTTAACCCCTTTTATAGTTTAATTAAATTTGTTATATTTTGTTACTTCCACCAGAGTTTTATTCATTCAAAAAGTTTATTCATATACAAGTTATTCATAAGTTACTATAGATTTCATTATATATAACTTTCTAAAGGAGAAGTAATTAATGTGTGACACCAGAGGGGCCTAACTTCAACATCGGTAGGCATATAGTAAATGAATCCTATATGGGGAGGGGGCGCTACATATCTTATAGTCATCCATTTATAAACTAATATAGACAATATAATTATATGCATATATAAACATAATATACATATCACACACATATAGAAATATATTCATATTTCCATTTCCCTCATTCCAATATCTGTAGAATTGTTTTCTTGGTGATAGTTAGAGAAATAAGAAAAGTTTTGGTATATGTTATAGTATGCCTAAACTAAAAAGCAATCGTATAGACATTCTTTTATTCCCACTGATGTAAGACTTTTAAACTTGTAGGATGTCAGAATGTTTGCGGTTTTGTGTGTTTTGTATGATATGTTTACAGATTTTATGCTGCACCAAAAATTGCCCTCTGGGCTTGTAATAAACTTTGAACCTTAAGTATTTTCATATTTGTTTGGGAGGTTATCGACTTCTGTACTGTTTCCAAGTAAACAGATTGATTTTGTATTTTTGAGTTAACCCATGTGGCCACGATTTCTCTCTGCCTGCCACAATTTATTAGAATTCATTTGCATTTTGTATCCCATTTTTAACATTTTACACTTTCTTGTAAAATGTAAACTTTCCTGTAAAATATTGTGAATGTTTTTCTTTTGTAATAAACTGTTTGCCCAAATTAATAAATTAATCTTTAAATCTGTATCAAGTTATAATCTTTATCACTGCTTTACCTGGTAGCTCAAACCACTTCCAAGAGGGTACTTTTCCTGACCTACTGCTACATCTATTGGTGGCCTGTTTGCTATGTGTCCCTGTCAATCCTCTGAGTAACTCAAAATCATCATGTCACTTCAGACAAGGCTCTGCAATATACAAAATTCTTGTCTACTTGTGTCATAAAAGTACTGGTACTCCAACGCCACAGTATGTTACATGGTTTATCATATTTGCTATTTATAAAGTATATAAAATTGCTGTAGTGACAGAAGACGGGTTTCCGTTTTCGGTTTTTCTTAGCTGTTGTGGTGCCGAAGGCGGTTACTGGCAGTGGTGTTACTTTTCTGCCTCTTGGCTTATGCCACTGTTGTGGCAGGCTTGTGGAGGACTGGGCTGACACACTACTAATATTTTTTGCTTTACAGAGGTCCAGGGTATAGATCAGACCAACGATATGCGCGCAGAAACCTGTGGAGCTAACCAGACGTTATAGCACATAATGTTACGGTAGTTATCACTAGCTTATAAATACATGGTGGGTTTTATATATATAGCCTATATATTATTATAGTTTATATAGTTTATATCACAATTTATATAGTGAATAGAAAACTATATACCCAGCTTTACAGGAACAGTGCTGCTCCTTAATGTTGTCATCCTGTGTTTCAATCGCCAGGTGATGCGGTAGTTCAGTTTTTTCCTGTGACCTTATAGGCTATAGCTTCAATCTTTATTTTGTTTACTTCATTTCGAGTTACGTTCACATCCTGAATATATGCCTCGAATGCATATTGCAAACCTTTGTCTGCTTCTGTCTGAAATCAACTTGTCATTTTTCCAGAAATTTTTTATTTCTCCAGGGAGTGCACAAATTGACAGTAATAGCGCAATGCTGTAAGCAAAAGCTTGTCGGACATAGCAACAGTAGCGAAGGGGGGCGGGACTTCGCGAAAGGTCAATTAACCTTTTTTCGGCACAATTTGATGAAAGCCTCAAACGCTTCAGAAAGCCTCGGTTTCCCATCATTAACCACAGGCTCAGCACCATCCTACTTCCATTCACTCTTACAAGTCTACATCCCTACCAGAAGCATGTGACTGCTAAATTAGAGAAGGCTCGTGGTACCATCACAGAGAGGCACAAACTCACCGTCCAGAACATTTTCATTCACTGTTCCTTGCTGGGGTAATGATCTCCCCACCTTTAATCGAGATGCAGAATTCCTGGTAATATTCAAAAGACAGCTGAAAAATAAATAAAAATGTAGCAAGTTTTGAAGTGCTTTAACAGAAAACTTACATTTTCCAACAGATTATACAAACAACTTAAGCTCTTTAACGAGAAGATGGGTGGCTCTTAAAAGAGCCTTTGGGTCGCTGAGAGTCTCGGTTGAATCTCTACTTGGAGCTGGTGTACTTGGTGACGGCCTTGGTGCCCTCGGACACGGCGTGTTTGGCCAGCTCTCCGGGCAGCAGCAGACGCACGGCGGTCTGGATCTCTCTAGAAGTGATGGTGGAGCGCTTGTTGTAGTGAGCGAGACGAGACGACTCACCGGCGATGCGCTCGAAGATGTCGTTGACGAAAGAGTTCATGATGCCCATCGCCTTAGAAGAGATACCGGTGTCAGGATGAACCTGCTTCAACACTTTGTAGACGTAGATAGCGTAGCTCTCCTTCCTGGACCTCTTGCGCTTCTTTCCTCCCTTACCGGCGGTCTTCGTGACGGCTTTCTTGGAGCCCTTCTTAGGCGCGGACTTTGCTGGTTCAGGCATGATGCTTTTTGAACACAAACTTCACAAAACAATGTGAGGACAGAAGCGACACAGAGATATTTATTCACCGCCCTATGCAAATTTTCAAAGATACAGATTGCCTCTTTTAATAGGCCAAACCCATAAAGTCGTATTTCATTGGACAACTCAAAGCATCACGAGCGGAATGAGGGCCAATCACATTCGCCGCCGCCAACCGCTCAAAGTTTGAACTACACCCTGACTGTGTCCTTTGTTTCGTTTCCCGCTCTTTTTATTATTATTAGTTTGAGAAAATAAGCACTTCTAGACAAATATTGTGAATCATCGTGTAATTTTAACACAATTATAGAGCCATTGAGGGAGTTTGGGAGGAAATAGACAAATAATGGTCAGACCACCTTTACAACAGCTTTTTTTAAGAACTTATTTTAATTCATGAAACTGTTGTTTACTGTTTAAACTACAACAAATTGTAAATAAAAGCCAATTTGTCCTTATGTAAAATAAATAACATTTTTGTTTGCTGCATGTCCACTTTTGTTAACTTAGATAATTTAATGTTAATGCCCATTTGTTCGTTTTGTAAAACAACATCTACTAAATTAATAAACATTCCCTAAATTAATAAACGTTTCTTAAGACTTAGTCCTAGACTAAAATGCATGTTTGAGCTGTTTTAACTGAAAGAAACTCTTACTGATTATATATATAATCTTAAAATATGTCAGCGCCATTGTTTTGTCTTAAGTTGCACACAGTATTTTTTTCCCCCAGTGTACGTTTATAAAAGCTAAATGTCACAATTGAACTAAGGCCTAATCCTAATCTGTAAAATCGTGCCATTGTTTAATACAAAAAAGCAACAATATTTTTGAGAATCATTGACCTGTTAGAAGAGAAAGAAAAAAAAAAAGAAAAAAAAAGCCATTACATTATTTACCATTTTAATTAACTTTGGTAAATTTCATTCTGGGTTAAGAAACCAAAGCATTTTAATAGTTAAATGTGTGGTCAACATGGCTAAAACATTGTACTCTTTATGTGAGAGAGTGGGTGGCTCTTAAAAGAGCCGTTGGGTTGGTGTAGTTTCTCTTGATTTCAGAAGTTTAACCTCCGAAGCCGTACAGAGTGCGCCCCTGTCGCTTCAGCGCGTACACAACATCCATGGCGGTCACGGTCTTTCTCTTGGCGTGCTCGGTGTAGGTGACGGCATCGCGGATGACGTTCTCCAGAAACACCTTCAACACTCCGCGGGTCTCCTCGTAGATCAGACCGGAGATACGCTTGACACCGCCACGGCGAGCGAGACGACGGATTGCGGGTTTGGTGATTCCTTGGATGTTATCGCGTAAAACTTTACGGTGACGCTTAGCGCCTCCTTTTCCAAGTCCTTTACCGCCTTTACCTCTTCCAGACATGATTAACACAACTCTATCAAGCGATGATAAAGAATAATAGACGAGTGTTACTAGGAGGACTTTTACATTTGCTTACAGGACCTGAGAGAAACCAGCACCGCGTCACAAGGCGCAACACTCCCCTCTCCTTTTTGGCAGACGGTTTGAAGATAAAAGAAGTGGCAAACACTTCATTTTATTGTTGGCTCAACCAACTCTTGAGTTAAAATTTGAACTCTGAGTTAACTTGCTCTGAGTTGGGAAACTCTAAGTTTTTAGTTTCAGAACAGTTGAATTGAGTTAGTTCAATTGACTCTGAGTAGGTTGACTCGGAGTTAAACGCGTGCACCACGACTATGAAAAGCCATCATCAATGGAGCTATATTACGATAATACAAAAGGACATCCGCTTCTGAGTCAATGCTAGTTTAATTCTTATCACTGTTATAATATCAAAGGTGAAAACTGGTAGAATGGTTAGTTATTGAACTAATATTTATTTGCATGGTATCCCACATGCAAAAAAAGAGGAAAAAAATAATGTAGGATGCAGTAATAAGAGTGTAAATGATTTTATCGTTATTAAACACTCGTTAGGCAATTTACTTTCACTTTTAGAAAATTTTCTTCATTTTTATTGAAAATAAATGCCTTTCTGATGTGATGGGAAAAGGAAGAATAGCGAGCTCGGCAAAAGATTCGAACCCAGTCAGTCGCATCACAAGTTAATTCTCTGCATTCAACACACTACTGCCTACACCACTGCAGCCACAAGAACATGTGTCAATTTTAACCTGGTGTGACATTGGTGGGCGGAGCTACTGTAAATTTGCAAAGTAATACCCAGGTGAAAAAGAAGTATACTTGAGTGCTCATCAGACATAGGAAATACACTTATGAATTATTTAAAATATAAAAATAATATATGATAAATATATACAAAATGTATTTGTAATGTAGGCAATAAATTATAAATACATTTTGTATGTATTCATTATATATTAATCTTATGTTTGAAATACATCATAAGTCTATTTTAAAAGTGTTTGAAAGATGGGTTCAAGCGTACTACAAGTGGTAACTAAATACATTTTTTTTTTTTTAAACAGATAGTATGTTAAAAGCACATTTTAGTTCAAATTCATGATGTCTCAAAATAGCACAGTTGAGTACACCTAGATGTTCTTAAGATTATCTTAAGAAGTACTAAATAAGAGCTTTTAGTATATTAAGTACAAAATAAGTGCATGGAAATAGAGCACTTTAAGTACATTATGGAAGTGTACTAAGTGTACTAAAATAAAGTGTATTTTACTGCACTTTTTTCACCTGGGTGGACACTCCGACACTTTCCGTTTGCATTAAGATTATTTTTATTACCACACTGGCAGATATTGATAATTTTACTTAAGTAAAATGCACTAAATTTAGATCCCCCAGGAAACAAGACTAAATATCTTATATCATTTTCTTATATAGAAAATCCATCTTGATTTAGGAATATTTAGATATTTGTACTTGAAATAGGACAAAAAATATTCATTACGAAAAGCATTTTTGCAGTGTGAATGAATGAGTTAACTATTTAAACATCACTTGCACTTTAAAAAGGGGGAGGAGACCGAAGGAAACTCTGGGTTTATCAAAGAAAACCTGCTCCCGACCAGGTTAGGGTCACAGAGTAAGTTACCATGGTAACTGACTCTGAGTATAAGTTACTTCTCTTGCAGAAACAGGCTTGACTTAACCTGCTTTCTCGGGTTTGACATACCTCCCATTCTGAAACAGAAAACCCAGAGTTTCAGGGTTAACATACTCCGAGTTTTCACTTAACCTACTTTCTGAAACGGGCCCCAGGGTACAAGGTCAATGGTTAAATACTGTATTAAAATTAGATTTTCACAATTGCTAAAACAAAAAACTCCATTCTCTGAACCAAATGCTCAATGGCCTACACCAATTTATCGAAGAAATCAGTCTTTCTGTAAAACCTTAAACAAGTTCAGGCAGTTAGACAATGTTTGCAAATCTTATGCACTCTTTTTTTGCAAAACTCTAAACACATTCTCACTCACTAAAACACATATCGCACTGTGATGCACTTGTGTTGGAAAACAGTAAACAAGTGACAAAATTAAACACAACTATAACACAGTTGTCGTTTATAAACAACGGCTCAAATGATGCGATCAAACCAGCTGTGGGAAATATAAGACAGCTCAGAGTGCACAGGTGCATTGAACGATGATACGGGCAATGGATACAAACAATGAGGGAGAGGAGGAAAAGGATGAAGGACGAGGAAGAGGATGGTGAGGAGAGTGTTGTCAAGGCTGGATCAGCACAACCGTCATTACCTGTATTGTGGACAAATTCCTGGACCCAACACATAGATGTGATGTTGAGGCAGAATGAATCTCTTAACTTAGATTTTGCAGTTGCACCACTTTTTGAGTGTACTGTAACATACTTTTCATTTAGACATTTCTTTGACCTTTTGACCTGGGCTTACTGTATTGTTACAGTATGCAAGTGCTGAATATACAGACATTCAATACTATGTGAAGTTTATAAACGTAATTGTCACGTTCCTGTTCATTCCAGACTCCAATTCCCATAATCCTCCCTTCCAGTCACATGCACACACTCCACACCAATCACCCATTGCCACATACAGCTAAGCACATTCTCTGGACTATTTAAGACTCACTCACACACTACCTCATTGCGAGGTCTTGTTTACTCCTGTGACAATTCTGAGCGTTTGTATTCTGCCTTCTGCTTTTGGACTGTTTATTGTTATCTGGACTGTGAACGATATCTGCCTGCCCTGATCTACTGCCTGTATCCTGACCACGATTCTGCCTAGCCCTTGCTGTTCTTGTTTGCCCCTGCCTGTACGATCACGCTTACTTTAAATAAAGCTTGCAAATGGATCTCTGCCTGAGTCCCGCTTTGTTACAGTAATTTAGGGAGGAACAAGCCCATCTAATTTTTCCAATCAACAGCCAGAGTAAGCAGCTGCTTACCTCTCTTAAATCTCTGTTCCAGCATCCCTCCACCTCCCGAACTCCACCTTCATCTCAGGTACCTTGCCCTATGTAATCATATCTTATATTTATTCACAATATCAGAGCTCGAGTTGAAGCTGATTCTTTGAGCCCCTCATCAGTGGACAGCAAGCCAAATAAGCTATCCTAACACCTTAAAGACTATATGGGCAAACAAAATATAAAAAGTTTATTACACATTTTGGGAGACACAACAAGTGAATAGGAAATTGTATATCAATATTCTTATGAAATTTTAGATGTTATGAAAATCTTGCCAATTATTACACTTCTTATTTCATTACATATTGCTCCAAAAACACATTAATATTAAAATTACATACATAGTGTTGATATTTTGCATATAATGGGGTTTATAATGATTTAATAATTCATGATAATAATAATTTTTTTTCAGACATTGCATAAAGCAAAATGGTATATAAAACCATTCTGTTATATCTTCCATTACATAGTTGGGAATCATCCTTAATACAAAGTTTGGTATAAAAAATTCCTGAGCCCTAAAAATGTAAACTTTATTGGAGATTTAAAAAAAAAAAATCCCATCATTCTTGCCTTTTCATGTCTATTTAGATCTTATTTTGTAAAAACTGAGTCCTGGTGTCCACTACAGAGGACATATAACATGAATAATAATTAAAAAATAAATAAATAAAAAATAACTTTTCAAAAATGACATTTTTTCATTTTTTTCCTCATGTTCTAAACAATGACATGAATACTAAACTATTTTTTTTCCTGGTAGCCAGGGGGATATCTTATTTTATCCCCCCTTCATTATTAATCAATAGTAATGGTATTTTATGATGTAGAGAAAGAGCCAGCTAATGTTAATGCAACTTTCGACTAATATTAAACGATAAACTGGAAATGGTCTCATTCAATGTAATTTTGGTGGCTCTTAAAAGAGCCTTTGGGGTTTGATGTGGCTGATGCGGGTTTAGGCGCGCTCTCCGCGGATACGGCGGGCCAGCTGAATGTCTTTGGGCATGATGGTGACCCTCTTGGCGTGGATGGCGCACAGGTTGGTGTCCTCAAACAGACCGACCAAATAAGCCTCGCTGGCCTCCTGCAGGGCCATGACAGCGGAGCTCTGGAAGCGCAGATCCGTCTTGAAGTCCTGAGCGATTTCTCTGACCAGCCGCTGGAAGGGCAATTTGCGGATCAGCAGCTCGGTGGACTTCTGATAACGGCGGATCTCTCGGAGAGCCACGGTCCCGGGCCTGTAACGATGAGGCTTCTTGACGCCACCGGTGGCCGGAGCGCTCTTACGGGCGGCTTTGGTAGCGAGCTGCTTCCTTGGGGCTTTGCCACCGGTGGATTTACGAGCGGTCTGCTTGGTTCTTGCCATTGCTGCAGTCGACTTCTTTTCTCTGTCCTGCTTACGCTGGAAATGCTGCTCTGTGTTACACGCCTTTTTTTAAAGCATTGCACGGCCATGAGCTCACTGTGTCGGGAGGGTGCCGAGGCTTGTGATTGGCTGATCTGTGACGTATGCTTATGACTGCTAGCCAATGACTGAGCGCTCCATCTTTTCAAACAAGCAGAGGGTTTCCCGCTCAATGTGCTTTGTTCCGTTTTGTTCAGTGTAACACACACACTCAGGCTCTTAATACTCACGTTGCTTTATTTATTTGTTCTGAAATATTCACCTTATTTCTAATAGTTGTACATATCTCAGATTCGAACAAACTCATATCATCTGTATGAAAGCACTACAAAAAAAAAACAAAAACAAAAAAAACACGATCTCTATCAAAGTTATGGGATTGTCATGCGTTAATAACTTTGTTCTTGCTACTATTGTATTTGTAAACGCCCATGCGGAGCAATCGTACAAATAATGGTTTTGATGGGTCATTTCCTGATACACTTTTTGTAATTACAGTATTTCACAATTGCTAAAACACATTTCTTGAAACCATCACTCATTTTCTCAAAACATTAAACACAAATCCAATCTTCAAACTAATTTCACAAAACCTCTGACTCTTATGGCAAAATCAAACAAAGCTTTCAGATCACACACACATTAAACAGTATATAAACACTACAGATCATTCATTAGACACTACATTAAAAAATGGAAAACACAACATCCAGAACATGAGGTTACAGAAAAAAAGTATATTGTAACACAGTAAACACATTTTGCCATTACATAAAATGTATAGAAATCACAAGTAATGAGAATTTAAAGTATACTGTATGTACTGCAAGTACAGTATTATATTCAATATAGTATTGAATGTCTGTATATACAGTACTTACATACTGCAAACATACAGCAGTCTAAATGCAAATGACTAAAAGGTCAAAGAAAACTCTAAATGAAAAGCATGATACAGTACACACACACACACACACACACACACACACACATGTTTGTTTTTGTGAATTGTGGGGACTTTCCATAGACTTCAATGCATTTTACACTGAACAAACTGTACATTCTATCCCCCTACCCTGCCCCTACCCCTAAACCTAACCCTCACAGGAAACTGTGCAAACTTTTACTTTTTCACAAAAACTCATTCTATATGATTTATAAACCCATTTACATTGTGGGGACCGCTGGCTGGTCCCCACGATGTAGGTGAACTCAGGTTTATATTACATCATGGGGACATTTGGTCCCCACAATGTAATATAAACAAAAGCACACACACACACACACACACACACACACACAAAAAAAAAACAAAGTTCAGAGTCAGTGAGAGATTCATTCTGCTTCAGCATCACGTCTTCATGTTGGGTCCGGCCTAAATCAAGTCAAGTCACCTTTATTTCAATTGCAATTTATACTACACAGATACTAGTCTAGTCTAGTATAGTATAGTATAGTATAGTATAGTATAGTATAGTATAGTCAAAGCAGCTTTACAGTGATAACAGGTATATGATGATCAGTAATGCAAAGAGGGTTCATTTTGGCTGTACAGCTCTAAAAGAAAATAGTGTCATTGTTCAGCTGAAGTCAGTTCAGTGTTGATTCACTTACATTGTAAAGACCATCAATTATTATGTAAATTACTGTAGTTATTTTCCTCTATAAAGCAGTTCTGCAGAAAACAGTGATGTCATCATCTAGGCTAGCTTAGTTCAGTTCTCATCCTATAATGTCAGTACTGTCAGATCAATAATATTGTTGAATATTATTGAATATTGTTGAGGACATTTTCCACATCACAGGCAATGTCGTCTCTTGCCAGGCAAAGGGAAAAACCTGTGCCAGATCCAGCCTTGACAGCCTTGTCTCCACACCCCTTGCTCTTTCTCCTCATCATCCTCTTACACATACTCTTCCTCCTCTACTTTTCAGATTTTTTCCATCTATTGTTGGTATCATCATTCAGCACCTGTGCACTCTGAACTGACCTATATTTTATACAGTTGATTTGATCACATCATTAGAAATAAGTGTGAATAATTTTGAGTCATTGTGTTTAAAGGATGACAACTGTGTTGTAGTTGTGTTTAACTTTTGCCACATGTATTTACCATTTTGCAACAGTGCAAAATGTGTTTTAGTGAGTAAGAATGTGTTTAGAGTTTTGCAAAAAGAGTGGATGATATTTGCAAACAGTGTCTTAACTATCTGAACTTGTTTAAGGTTTTGCCTACAAAGTGACTTATTCGACAAATGGGTTTAGGCCACTGAGCATTGGGTTCAAAGAATGGGGTTTAGTGTTTTAGCAATTGTGAAATACTGTAAGTCAAGGGTTCATGGTGTTATTAATTAAAGAAAAGCGCTCTCTATCAGATAAAATGGGTGGCTCTTAAAAGAGCCTTTGGGTTTCAGTGAAACAGACCGAATCCGCTTATTTGGATTTGGCGGGTTTCTCGGTCTTCTTGGGCAGCAGCACAGCCTGGATGTTGGGCAGCACACCGCCCTGAGCGATGGTCACTCTGCCCAGAAGTTTGTTCAACTCTTCATCGTTGCGCACCGCCAGCTGCAGATGACGGGGGATGATGCGGGTCTTCTTGTTGTCCCGAGCGGCATTTCCAGCCAACTCCAAGATCTCAGCGGTAAGATACTCGAGCACAGCCGCCAGATAAACAGGAGCACCAGCACCGACACGCTCGGCGTAGTTGCCTTTGCGGAGAAGCCTGTGAACACGGCCGACGGGGAACTGCAGTCCTGCCCTAGATGAGCGTGTCTTAGCCTTGGCTCTGGCTTTGCCTCCGGTTTTACCTCTTCCGCTCATTTTTCTTGTAGTAACAACAGCTTCTTCTGACAATATTGAAAGAATGAAAATCTGAGCTTCGAGGTACTGCCTTTAAGCGAACGTTCTAGTCGCCCATTGGTTGACAGTCTGAATAGATTTCAAGCCAATCACTGAACTTCCCTCCAACACATCCAAACCCCACCCCCTTTTGATGATCGGTTTTGAGTAAAAGCTAGGTAGAGCTGGGTAAAAACACCAGTAAACCTAAATAATTAAGGTTAGTAAGGTAAATAAATATTAATAACCTCTATTGTAGTTTACGGCATTTCTAAGTATACAGTCAGCATGTGTAAAACATTGTCAGTAGAGCTAAAAACGGTGAAACAACATTTTAACATAAACTCTACAAATAATTTACTTCGCCAAGATTAAGGCCCGGTTTCACAGACAGAGCTTAGACTGGGCCTTAGTTCAAATTAGAAGCTTTTATAAACGTTCACTAGAGAGAGAAAAAACATTACTGATGTGGATGGCACTGACATATTGTAAGATATGTCAGTACAAGTTTCTTTCAGTTAAAACAGCTCAAAAATGCATTTTGATCTGACAAGTTTAAGCTTTGTCTGTGAAACAAGCTTTTTTTCAAATCCACCTGGAAGGGTAAACGCGGCCCATCATTATTTTTTTTACCAGTTTTGTATAAGCTTTAACACGAAATCTCAAGGCTGGCTCACTTGCAGGTGTATAACTTTATACTTTAGTTTTTAAAACTGAGTACATGAAACAATGTTAAGTGTTTTCTCACGTTAATCACTGTGAAATGTCCCTCTGCTTTTTGTGGTTTAAATACTGCACCAGGAACATGCATGTTAACACATTTTAAACTTTTACAATTATTTACTTCCATAACTATTAAAATAGCAGGTCAAATCATTAACATCAGAGTTTTGCTCTTTATTCGGAGTTGGTGGGTGGCTCTTAAAAGAGCCGTTGAGGAGAAACAGTAAAGACTTTATTTCTTTTTGGACGCTGCCTTTTTAGGCTTGGCGGCTTTAGGCTTTGCCGCCTTAGGTTTAGCCGCCTTGGCCTTTTTGGGGCTCTTGGCTGCTTTCTTAGCGGCTGCTGGCTTCTTTGCCTTCTTGGGGCTCTTCGTCGCCTTCTTAGCGGCTGTGGCGGCGGGTTTCTTGGCCTTCTTGGGCGATTTCTTGGCGGCGGGCTTCTTTGTCGCTGCGCTCTTGGGCTTCTTGGCAGCAGGGGGTTTCTTGGCCGCGGGCTTCTTCGCTTTAGGAGCCGCTTTCTTGGCCGGCTTCTTCTTGGTCTCGGCTTTCTGCTTGTTGAGCTTGAATGAGCCCGAAGCGCCGGTCCCTTTGACCTGCACAAGAGTGCCTTTAGTCACCAGGCTCTTGATGGCGATCTTGACGCGGGAGTTGTTCTTCTCCACGTCGTAGCCGCTTGCGGCGATAGCTTTCTTCAGGGCGGCGAGGGACACGCCGCTCCTCTCCTTGGATGCGGACACAGCTTTGACGATGAGCTCACCGACGCCTGGACCTGCTTTCTTGGCTTTTGCAGCTGACTTCTTCTTGGGCGCTTTGGCCGGGGCGGCAGCAGCTGGGGCTGGAGCGGTTTCTGCCATCTCTCTCTTGGATCGGATCTACAGTCTTTCAAACGCTGTCTGGTTTCAGCAATGATCAGCGCTCGAGCGCCGCTGCGCTCTTAAACAAGACATGCGAACCTTATAGACTCAACCAGCCCTGCTCGGTGTCTGTGCGCCTCCACGAGCCCCTCACGATTGTGTTTTCTTCTCTTACATTTGGGGTAAAACTGGAGGAGTAAAATAGTTTGTCGCAGTAAAAACAAAGTGAGCACCGAGCAGAGGTTCTGAACTTTCACTGGAGACTAAAATACGCGAAGAGGAAATGTTTATTTTGTCTCCGTCAGACCAAATCCAAGTCGAGCATCAGCCACGGGGAAAAGCCGCGTGTACATTTGATGCCTCGTTTTAATGAAAAAGTTGATAAAAGCCTGAACGCGTCCTCTTTGTGTTCAGAAAACAGTCTGAAAGCGACTTTAATGAAATCAGCATTAGTGAGGGGCGTGAGGAGGCTTTCATTCAGCTGTTGTTTTGGGCAGCTTGAAGCACACGAACATCATCCGGAGGATCCGAGTCTGTTTGTGACTCTCCTGTCTGACCCTCATCTTCGCTCAGCGGATGATGATGATGATAATAATAATAATAATAATAATAATAAAGCCAAGTGAATGAGGATTGTGTTGAAGCTCGTCTGAATGATTTGCTCATTAAAAGTAAGGCATAGCAACTTATTTAAAAATAAACAATTTAAAATTATTTTTAAAATGATTAATTTCCCTCCTTGTTCCAGCTTGCACTTTTCTGGACAATGTTTGAAACTTTGTATTGCTGCATTTCTTGTGCCATTGCCTCCTTAAAACGGTGTTCCTTCAAAAGTCTCTTTGGATAAAATCATCTGCTAAATGAATACATGTAAATAATAAAGCACAGGATTGTAATTGTCTTACATTCTGATTTAACCACTATTAAATGCTAATTCATAAAAAAGTAGTATTATTTACACTATATGTTTGATATTTGCACAGATTTGCACAGTGTTTGCCTAAACAAACACTCTAGATCAAGATAACAAAGGTGTTCAGAATTACACAGGCAGGTTAAACTGGGATTGGTACTAAAGTCTGAAGGACATTGAAACTGAAGAGCTGATAATAACTATACAATGATGCTAAACCAACATTTTGAATTTAAACATTCAACATTTCAAAATGTAGATTTGTTGGGTCTTAGTTGTTTAGAAGTTTATGACTTATTCTGGGTTTCTTGGATTCGAGAACATCGGTTACAAGGGTTTTCTGATCCAGGACAATATTTACTCTTTTTTTTTCTCGTAAAAAGAAATGTGGCTCTCATGACACAGTAATTATATATTTTCCTCATGTTTCACTATGTTAGTGATGACATTTTGTGCCTCACACGTAAAACCAAACATACACTACATCTCTAGCAACTCATAATGTAATGACTAAGCATAATGTAATAATTGCACATAATAATAATAATAATAATAATAAATATTAATGTAATAAAATGTTCATAATGTAATAATTTCCTCAAAACGTAATAAAATCTTGAGCTCATAATGTAATATTTTTTTTTCATTATGAGAAATGTATTACATTATAAACTCACCAAAAAATGTTATATTGTCATTGAATTTTTTATTTTTTTTTTTAACATAAAAACATTGGTATTCCCTTACGGTACATTTTTAAAAATCTAAGTCTTAAACTACCTGTAAAAATGCACCATATTTAAATATTCATGCAATTATCATTACTATTATTATTATTATTATTATTACTATTATTGATGATGATTATCATGGTACTTTAGGGAACAGCACATTTCAGGGCCCAGTTTATGGTCAGTCCCCTCATGCTACATTTTGGTCGGATCTTTGTGGACTAACACAAACAAACTGTCCAACGCCATCCAATAAACATGCAAGGACAACATCCAGACACCTCTTAGAAGGGAAGACCTCTGGTACCAAGCTCAGGAAGGACAGGACTTCTCTTTGGTCCACAGCATGCAGTTTCTGCCCTTCAATCATCAGACGAATTCCTAAGGTTGGACTGTGACCGCCGTAAAAATTCCTCAGGACCTCAGCAGCAGTGGGTGAAACAGAGAGATCACAGTGATCCATTCATATGTATGGAAACCTTGAGAATGATGTATTCTACAAACATTCATTTCATATTTATTCAGAGAAATAAGCATTCTCAGTGACAGCTATTGTAGTGCAACATCAGCTGTTAATGTACAAATGAAATAATGCATGACAGTTCAATCTTTTTTCCATCATGTTTGGTCTCTGTTTGTTCAGAATATTGCAAAA
The DNA here is from genome assembly GCA_036281575.1 of Ancherythroculter nigrocauda. Lineage (NCBI taxonomy): Eukaryota > Metazoa > Chordata > Actinopteri > Cypriniformes > Xenocyprididae > Ancherythroculter > Ancherythroculter nigrocauda. The sequence goes on from VTFQ01000651.1 coordinate 122,759, forward strand.
GGTATTCTGGTGGTGGTTTGTAAAGTGTGAAATGCATTGCTAAACTTAAAGACACTTTAAAGACTTTGTACTTTATGCAAACGAGTTCCACAGGGGAAAGAAGGGTGGGCCACACTGTGTGTGTCCTTTGCTGCCAGCAGCCAATCACAGCACTCGAATGGAGAAGAGCCAAATTATGTTTTATTAACAAAGTTCGGGAGGAGCAATGTTCAAATAATCTGACTAATCATCACATCATTTCAGCCAGATGTCAACAATCAGTAAACTACAATCAGCATGAGTGAAGGCCTATATATTAACACAGTCGACCCACCCATATTCCTCAACAGATTTTTCAGCATCCCTCCACCACCCCGTCTCCTCAGACTCGCCTGGTTACTTCCTAACCAGAAATACGGGGGGAGTACTCTGGGTTCGGGCCAAATACCGAGCTCGGAGCCATCTCCTCGGACAGCATGCCAAATACTCATACTATTATGCATACTATTTAATAATTTTATCTGATTATTTGTAAGTGTGAACTCGTGAAATTACAACCTGTTCTCACTCCCGAGTCGTCAAAGACTGAAGCATGTGCTCCCAGCGTCACTTGGAAAACGCCAACGGCTCTATGGATGAACTGGGAACTCCATTTCTTTCAATCGGAAATCTTTAGCGTCAAAAACAGACGCAAATTTTATTGGTATGAAATCACGCTGAAGAAGTCTCATTCAGAACACATCTCAATATTTAGCATCAGTTCACGTGTGCCAGATGTTGGTAATCGTATATACGCTGTTCTAATGTTTGATATAATGTATTTTCTGTTTGCCGATATTAATCATATTAACGTTAGCTCCCTCATGTTCAGTCACTGCATTATATCTGTCAACTCCGCTGAGGTTTTGCTTTTCATTTCTAAATTAAAGCACCTTACTAAACTAGGGTGATTAAACACTGTCATGTGACGTGCAATAGACCTTCAATCAGTTAATCATATTCATATCAGGTTCAAAGTAGTACAAGTGTAGTTTCAAAATGGTTTTTGTAGTAGAAGCATGGTAAAAACAACATTTGTTGTAAATGCAGAGTAATCCCAACACTTACCATGCTTTTAATGCCCAATAATGTAAAATCCCAAAATTGTAAGGTCAATCAGTACTTTTTTCCTATATATAATCCTATATATTATATATAATGATATTTTCTTTTCTCTTGTTTCAGCTGAAAAGACCAAAAGGGCCTTTTGGAAATAAATTGAGGAGAACAAAAGCTGCAAAGGCAAATATTTGCATGTATGTGCTGGTTTCAACCCTTTATCAAACATTTTATCAAGCATTTGTTAAATAGTCTCAAAGTCTTAAATTAAAATTAAAGTCAATTCCTGTACATATTTATCACCATATTTGTAAATCAGTTATGCCCCTTTTTGGACAGTCGGATGTCCCACACACTGCAAGAAAGTTTACATTAATTCCATTGTATTCTTTAAAATGATTAAAAATTGGGCCTATCATTTATCCAATGATACATGATGTCTCTCTGCACCTCATAACCTCTGTTTGCAAGAGTGGAAATGCTAATTTGACTTGTCACATGACATCAGATATTGGATTATTTTGTCATAATCAGTTACACTGCTGATAATGTCATGCCTGCATGTGAAACATGTTATTTTTGAACAAATTTATATGAATATAGCTTGCTATTAAAGACATACTTTTAATCATGGAAATCCTAAGCTTCAGTTCTGCTTGTCTCGTTCATTTTCACTTTTACAAGCACCGATGGTGTGAGGACCCTATTGGAATTGCTCAGTTTATTCTTCTTCTCTAGAGTGAATCGTATTTTTGAGCACCTAGACATGCTTGAAAACTCATGAAACTTTGCACACGCGTCGGAAGTGGTGAAAATTTACGTCTGTTATGGGTCGCAGCATTAGGCGTGGCAAAATGGCTTGATAGTGCCACCTAACGTACAGCCCCTCTTGCTACATTTCACATAGATTTTGAAATTCAGTACACACATTTAAAGCTGCAGTCCGCGATCTTTGGCCCTCTAGTGGTTAATAAACAGAACTGCACGCATCTTGCGGAGGAACATTCTAGCCGGAGCTACTTTTCTCCGTGTATGTCTATGACGAGTCACGCAGTTACGGTGATACTCTGCGGTGAGTCCTACCAGTCCGGTCTGAAATAGTCCGAATATAAACGCTTATTATAGGTGTACAATAATGATTCAGGGTAAGACAAAAACACGGTTTGGAAAATGGATTCATGTTGTACATTCTCATTATATAATTTTTGTAAATTTTGAACACAAAAAAAGTTGCGGACAGCAGCTTTAACAGCCCAATACCTACAAAAAAGTCTCTTGGAGCAAAATCTGAAACCAAACAGGAAGTGAGATATTTTGAATTAACTTGCCATTTTTTTGCCATTTCCAGAAGTTGTATTTTAACAAACTCCTCCTAGAGCTTTAATCAGATCAATGTCATATTTGGTCAGTCTAATCTAAAGGCCTTTGTGACGTTAAATTGCAAAAATCTAGATTTTTCCCTGAAGGGCGTGTCTGTGGCGGCCTGACAAATTTAGATGTTTCGCCATGAAACAGGAAGTTGTTGTAACTCAGACAAATAATGTCCGATCTGCCCCAAACTTCACATGTTTTATTAGAGTCCTGACTTGATGACATCTTCATGACAATATTCAGTTACAGTTATAGCGACACTTGCAGGCAACAGGAAATGACATGTTTTACATTGTGATTAACTCCTCATAGAGATTTAACCAAATCAACATCATATGTTGTCAGTCTAATCTTAAGATCTTAGCGATGATAAATATCAAAGATTGAGCTTTCACATAACGGTGTGTCCGTGCCAGCCTGACAAAGTCTGATGTTTCGCCATGAAAGAAGAAGCTGTTGTAACTCAGGCATACTATGTCTGATCTGTTCCAAACTTCACATGTGTGATAAGAGTCCTGGCCTAAAGACATCTGTATGACAATATTCAGTTGGTCGTAGCGCCACCTGCTGGCAACAGGAAATGACATGTTTTACACTGTAATTCACTACCAGAAACAGATTTCAATATGCCATGAAGTACCAAACATGCTAGAAACACATTAAATCATGCAACACTTGGCTGAGTGCTAATGTATGCAATTAACGCCACAAAACAGGAAGTTGTTGTAATTCAGGCATACAGTGTCCGATCTGCTCCAAACTTCACACGTTTGATAATATTTCTGGCCTGAACACATCTATATTGCAATATTCAGTTATGGTCAAAGTGCCACCTGTTGGCAGCAGGAAGTGTGCCACTTTGAAATTACTTGGCCATAATTCTCCTATATTTACTCGCTTACATGTAGGGCTGGGCGATATATCGCATGCGATTGTCACGCGCATTTCGTCAGTAAAGCCGGTTCCCTGATTACCGCTAAATCGCCATCACCTGCTTTCAAATGGAACGGCATTTAATAGACAGAGCCGTAGATCACTGACAAGCTACGCAATATCGCGCTCATTATCGAAGGCGATTCATCTGCGATAATGAACACGATATTGCGTAGCTTGTCAGTGATCATTAAATGAATTCGCTTTGGCTTCTTATATTTTTCATTCTTGTTTTGTTCTGAATCCTGTTAAATTGAAAGGATCTTTTGTTGAGTGAGGGGAACTAAAATAGCCAATATCTAATGACAGAGCAAGAGGAACATGCAAACACATTCATTCTCTAACAGGCTTCTACACGACACACACAGTCAGATAGATGTTAACAGGAATGGCAGTTATATTTACATCATTTATATTCTTATATTCTGTAAGTCGACACATGCACGCTAGAACATTTTTCATCTTTGACCAATGTCTGTGTTATTTTTCTCCAGATGTTATGATCAATAAAAATGTTTTGTACTGTTTTAAACTAAATTTGTGTCTATCTCATAACCGCCTCGCACAAGCGCTGCATAATGTGGACATCTGTTGTTGTTGTTCTGTCTCTTTAGTTTAGTTTTCTACTGTGAAACAACAGCCCGGGCCAGCGCTAGTGCAAAACACTTTCAGTGTGCATGTGCGACCTGTGTGGCAAGGTTAAATCAGACCTGAGTACTGTTCTAGAGACGAAATTTAGAGCTTGAGAACTATGGGGATGATTAGAACACCATGATTGATAAGGGCCAATGGAGGGAATTTGGCCAGGACACCGGGTTACACCATACTCTTTACAAGAAGTGCCATGGGATTTTTACTGACCACAGAGAGTCAGGACCTCAGTTTAAGGTCTCATCTGAAGGAGGGTGCTTGTTACGCTATACTGGGGCACTGGGAACACGCAGAGCACAGGACGAGCAGCGCCCATGCTTAGCTTCAGTTGGTGACCAGTCTTGAGCTACAGGGTGATTTGACTGTGACTAATTTAGAAAGAAGAGATTTTGTTGCTCAGCACATACTGTTATGATCCTCTCCCAGTCTAGGGTAGCGAGAGAGAGTAACAGGCTAAATTATTTTGAAAATAAAAACAATAGTAAAACTAAACATGGAGGAATCACTTCAGTCCTCTGCCCCAGAAATACAACAATCGCTTGAGTTGGCAGAAGTAACAGTTTATTGAATTTCACAAAATAAAGATAAACAAGGAAAGCATTAAATGTCTTCAGGAGAAAGACAGGCAAAAACAACAAACAAAACATCAGCTTACTGATAGAGGGAGTACAAATAACCTATTCAGGTAAAAGAAAAGTAATAAACAACACAAGCTTTCTTTAACTCCCTTACTAACTAAAAACTGGGATAAACATTCAATACAAAAGAAATTAGCACCCTCTTCCTACTGCTTCCAACCATTAAACTAAAAGATACAATGGCTTAATATACTGTAACAAAGAAACAGACTTGGATACACTCAAAAAAATAACTCATTGGAAGAACTCAATTCAATTGATGGCAGGTTTTCCATCCAATAAATATGTGTGGCCCCAACTCAAAAAAGACAAATTCATCCAATGAAATGTAATTGAGTTGGTCCAACTTAATTTAATCAAATACAGTTTAAATGAAATTGATTCATTTATAAAAAGAATTTTATTTATGCTTGTCCAACTCAAAATAAATCATTTAGTTTGACACAAAATTTAGTTTTAGTTTGTTTTTATTTAAAAGTCATAAAAGCAGGTATAAAACAGTTATTTACTGTAAAACAATCACAATATTAAAAACAATGGAAATATGCACTAGCTGTCAGTGATCAATATTAAAAATAAACATTTGCTGTTTAGTAATGAATTATTGCATTCATAACTTTGAAATATTAACCATTTAAACATTCATTTAGCCAACGTTTTTATCCATAGCAACTTAGAAATAAGGAACAATTCATCTTAAGGAGGCAATAAACACAAGAAGTGCTAAAAAATACAAAGATTCAAACATTATTCAGAATAGTACAAACTAGAACAGTGAGGGATTTAATAGTGAAAGCATAGTGTTTTTAAGAGTCAGCAGGATGCCATTAAGTGTTCACAGAAGAGATGAGTTTTCAGTTGTTTCTTGAATATTGTCAGGGATTCAGCTGTCCAGTTAGGGTTAGAGAGATTGCAGATGTTCGAAGAGCGTTGCAATAGTCCAGTCTAGAAATGACAAGGGCCTGGATGAGAAACTTAAATGACCAAGTTGTCTTTGTAATGTGGTCTCTGAACGTCAGCTGGTCATCACAGATTACCACAAGGAATTACAGTTGATGAGCCTAGCTGGATGGTGAAATCATGCTGAATCAACAGAGTGACTGGGAAGATGAAAAGTTCTGTCTTTGCCAGATTGAGTTGCAGGTGATGTTCTTGTATCTATGCCGAGATGTCCACCAGGCAGTCCAAGATCCATGCAGCTACTGTCAGATCATCAGCCTGAAATGAAAAGTAAAGCAGTGTGTCATCAGCATAGAAATGGTAGGAGAATCCATGTACCATTAGTATACAGTACTGCAGGGGCGATTCTAGGATTTTGATTTTAGGGGGGCTCAGCCCCCAATAAGGGTATGATTAAAAAAATATTATTTGACTGACTGTTGCTCATTTGCAGACCTACTCCCGCACGACAAGAAAAAATGTTGTATATCCATCTACAATGAAATATAAATTATTTTAGTTTTTTAGCTTTTTAGCCTTTATAATCAACAATACGGTTGGATATTCATAAAGTCACCCCATGAAAATTGATGTCATTTTAAGTATTTTAACTAACCAGCTAATATTCATTAAGAATATAGACAAACCATGTATTAATGTAATTGTCTATTGGCAATATGATTAATCTGTTCTATATTTATTTCTATTTATTAAAAATAACAACATGAATTATCAATTTGCCACTTCTATAAATCAAGTACAAATCTAGTATAAATAGTATAAATCAAGAAAATCAAAAATCCCTTTACTCTACGCTTACTCTAATTTATGTATCATGACACTCCTCCTGATTCATTATTACTTAATACAAAACTATATTTAATAATACAAAACAAAATATCATCTAGTGCTTTCAGACAATGATGTGTGTCATTTCTGTGCATGGCTGCATAATGTAATGTCAAAATACATTATAATATGTCTGTAATTGTAAAAAGTAAATTAAAATAAATCATGATCGTTTTCTGAATCTAAAGTATGTTTTCATGGGTGTTAATCACTTCATTTTTGTAGGAATAAAAAACAACTATCACACAAGGGCTGAAGGTGAACGAAGCGAAACGTATTGGTATTGGATGAGAGACCGAGCCGTCCCGTGTGCTCCCAATGCTCCAGTAACATTACATTATGTAAACTGCAATGCATTTATGACAAAGAACTGCACCGATGCAGATGTAATATCATAGCATTATCAATCTATCAATAAATGCACGCACACACGACACACCTTGTGCTCTCTGATGCTCGCTCTGCTCGGCGCCCCTGCAGATTGAAAAATGCGCTAAATCCAAGCAGACTCAGATAAGCGGAGGAGCCGAAACTTGACGCAGCTTGCCGCCGTTTCAAATGAGTTTTTTTAAAGGGGACTGAAGCGATCAAAAATTTATTAATCAAATATTTTTTTTAGGGGGGCTGGGCAGAAGTTTAGGGGGGCTGAAGCCCCCCTAAAAAGGGCCTAGTGACGCCCCTGCAGTACTGGTCAACGGTTTGAAACAACTGTGCTGCTTAATATTTTTTTATAACCTGTTATACTTTTTTTCAGGATTCTTTGATAAACAAAAGTTAAATAACAGCATTTATTTAAAATAAATATTTTATAAAGTTTGGGGTCTGTAATTTTTTTCTTTTCTTTTTTTTAAAAGAAATTAATACTTTTATTCAGCAAAGATGTGTTAAATTGATAAAAAGTGATAAAGATTTATATTGTTAGAAAAAGATTTCTATTTTGAATAAAAGCTGTTTTTTTTCTTCATCAAAAATTATCACAGGTTATAAAGACATTAAGCATTTCAAATATTGATAATAAATCATATCAGAATGATTTCTGAAGGATCATGTGACACTGAAGACTGGAGTAATGATGCTGAAAATTCAGCTTTGATCACAGGAATAAATTATATTATAAAGTATATTAAAATAGAAAACCATTATTTTAAATTGTAATATTTCACAATATTACTGTTTTGTCTGTATTTTTATAATAATAAATAATGGTAGCCTTGATCAGCATAAGATTCTTCTTTCAAAAACATTAAAAATAGTAATGCGTCTAAACTTTTGACCGGTATTGTATATGAATATATAGAGAAGGGAAGGGTCCCAGAACTGACCCTTCAGGTATCCCTGTGACTAGTGCTTGATTGAAAGACCTACCTGTGAGATTCACACCAGCAATGTACAGTTCCTGTGATGCCCTGCGATGAGAGCGTGGATAAAAGTAATTGATGGCTAATGGTGTCAATACAGTTGCGCCAGTCTGTGGAAAGATGGGAAAAAATAAAATAAATATATTATATATATCATACATACAGTACTGTGAAAAAGTCTAAGTATTTTCACAACCTTCACAATCTTTTGCTGTTGTGTGTCAGTAGGAAATTTACATTTTCAAATATTAATTTTGCCATTAATTGTAATAATCCATTGAGATTTTTATATGCACAAGGAGCATAACAACAGCTGGTATGATCTGATCTCACTATCATCAAGTCCACCTGTGATTACATGAAGAAACAGAAAGAACTGAGATAGACTAAATCCAGAAGAACTGCAGCAATGTCTCCAAGACACTTTAAGAAACCTTGCTGTGGTTCCTCTGGATTTAGTCTGTCTCAGATCTTTTGTGTTTCTTCATGTAATCGCAGACTCGATGATGGTGAGATCAGATCATACCGGCTGTTGTCATACTCCTTGTGCATACAAAAATTTAACTGGATTACTACAATTAAAAAAATGAATGAACTGATATTTCCGACTGACACACACATATACATATACATTTACATTTATATATATATATATATATATATATATATATATATATATAGTCTAGTATTAGAAAAAACACATACTTTTTGTGTGGAGGGGTGTGTCTGCCACATTCACAATCCTGAAAATAAGAATAAAAGTATTATTACACACCATATTTAACAAATTACATGTAAAAATCTGATTATTTGAGGAAATATGACTTACCATCTCTAGGAGGTAGTCACAATGATGTTCAATGACGTCATCAAACTGAAAAAGATGTAAATTTTATTTGAATAACGTAAACGTATGAAAACAGACGCTTTTGATTAACGTTAAGTTACACGGTTCAATTTTATACAGAGTCCCAACAAACTCTGATGCTCCCCATTACACAGAAAATTTAAAAAATACACAAGACTTATCATCAGAGACACAGATCCATCATTTTAACAAAAAACAACAAAAAAAATCTAGATATGTTGGGTTTGCGATGTTATAAAATGGCGGGAATGCCACAGAACTAGCTAAGCTAAGATGTGCAGCAGTGACTTTGATGAGCGCGACGTTCAAGCTGGAAAAAAGTATGAAGCATGCATAATTATATTTGGAAATATTGTTAGCCATAAATTAATTTGCATCACTTTGTTCCCTGGGCTAGCAAACTTCATTTGAATTGAGTAACGTACGTTAGTCGATCGCAAGCCAACGTATTCAATGAATGAAATCAAGCCAGTTAGCTATAGTCATATTCCGGACTGTACGCTGGTCTTGCTCACTGACAGTGCTATTTTGCACATTACGTGAGTCTGAATTTAAGCGAAGGTGCGTTTGTATCCAGTTGTTAAAACAATTCACCTCGATTAATTATTTTAACGCTGTATTTCACCCAACATATTTCACTCAATATTATGATATACACATTCCTTGGCATTGAGATCATTATTTAACCACAAAACAACTAGTACTTACCAGGGACGGTACTAGGCTTGTTGGACTGGGGGGGCAATCACAAATTTTGGTAGGGCAGCATATCCCCCCCCCCCCCCCCTCCCTCCCAAACACACACACACACACACACACACACACACATACACATACACACATACACCCTGTGGAAAAAACTGTGAAAACCTAAATTACAGGACATTTGTTGTGAATTATACATTATATAATGTATAATATTATATAAAGATAATATTGCATATATAATATTATAACATTATGATAAATATAATATTAAATAACGCGATAAATGCCATTTTTAAAAAAAAATGAGTTTCCACCAAAATCAGTATTGTATCTGGTCGGTATTGAAAAGTAATTTATTAATTTTGCGCAAAATGCGATATCCGTCGTGTTATTCTGTCATATTTTCTCCCTTTCTTTCCTAAACGTGACAAACGCCAGTCTCCTTTCTCTGCAGAACGCGATATATCCGCTCAACCAATCACAGCGCACCATTCCACACACTGTAATACCAATGTACTCGGCAAATGTGTTTATTTAACCGTGCGGTGGCGCCAGATACTCTTTAATCGGTAATGACAAATAATTTATAACATTAACAAGACGACTCGTTGAACTCATTTTGGGAGCGACGCCTGAATGTGTTTTTAGTCAAATGCCTGTATATAAGATAAATATTGTCAAAGTTTAGACTCTGTCATTATTATATTATATCATATACACCAGAATTATAAAACATTATTACAAGCTTGCCGTTGTGAATCGGGCTGAGGTAAGCAGATATTTTTGAACACTGGTTGGTTATGTACTTGCTCAAAAATTTATTTTGGATAATTTTTAACAAAAAAAAAAGTTATAAAAAATGCAACTGATGATCGATGACTGTGTGTGTGTGTGTGTGTGTGTGTGTGTGGTCTTGGTAAATCCTACGTTATGGGGATAAAATGTCCCCATAAAGATGGCAATATCTGAAATCCTTGTTCTTGTGGGACATTTTTGGTCCTCATCATGAGGAGAATATCTGATAAATCAGACTAAGTGATGATTTTTGAAAATGTAAAAATGCATAAGTTAAAAATGCAAAGTTTTCTGTGATGGGTAGGTTTAGGGGTAGGGTTAGTTTAGGGGAGAGAATATACAGTTTGTACAGTATATACAGTTTTTTTTAATTGCATTTACATGTATTTTATGTAATTTGGTTTTTAATATATTATTTACATGTATTCATTCATATACACACACACACACACACACATACGCTCACACACACACACACACACACACACACACACACACACACACACACACACACACACACACACACATACATATTATATACATATGCACACATCACTGGTTATTTATTTACATTTATCACCACTCTTAATGTTTTGGACTTCGTTTGATACTTAATGGCAAAAGAAATACTGCTTCATTAAAAAAAAAAAAAAAAAAAAAAAATCAATCTGATTCCTTTATTTAAGAAGCCCATAGGTTCATGAACTATACTAACACATGAACTATATACTATATGAGCATAAAGCAAATACTGGCTAAACTAGCTATGTACATCATTTGTTTTACTTTTACTCTTTCACAGAACAAGTCTTCTGCTTCTCATGGCAAAAAGGTCTACAAATTTCTCCATATCCAAGTTGTTAGTAATTGTTTTTTCATGGGCCAAAATGACTAAGTTCTCTTTTCTCTTATGTAGCATTTTGCGTCTGAAAGGAGTTAGAATCCTTGCCAGCGTAGAGAAGGACCTCTCACATGACGCAGAGGACACTCCAATCACTAAAGCTGTTACATACAATCTATGCAACTCAGGAAATGCTTCCTTGTACCCCTGCATGTGTTTGCACATTGCTGAAAGGTCGGATTTAGTGGGAAACTGTCTCAGCAACATGGGTTTGGCAATACACATTTCATTTCTGAGACCCTCTCTTTCACTACCAGCAAGAAGCTGGAGTGGGCTGAGCGTACCCAAATCTAGAAAAGATGCAGACTGTGGGAGAAGTGAGTTTACCGCCTTTATCATTTCAAGATTCTTTACTGAGAATCTACTTTCCATCTCAGCAATAGCTCTGTCCAGAATATGCAGCAATGATCTTTTCAGGGGCATACTTGGATCATTAGAGGAATCTAAATCAGTGTGACCAACAGAGGTGAGGACAACGCTGTCTGACAGGTGTTTGTTAACTGTTCTTTTTCTTTTTTGGCCAGGGATATCTGCTGTCATTTCAAACTGATCCCATGATGGATCTGTTCGCATGTCTTTTAAAGCCTGCAAGCAAGCACTGATGACTTCACTTGCTGTACACAGATTTACAGTGTTACCTTGCAACATAGCATTTGCAGGTTTTAAGACTCCAAGTATTTTCACAAGGAAATGGCCAATGTGTTCTAATCTGCACCATCAAACCAGATGCTTCTGTTCTGATATCCATTGGTGCAGTACTACTGTGTGAAACTTCAGAGAGAATGGCCAAAATATCCTCTTTATTGTCTACAAGGCACTTTGTCACATCATAGTGGCTTGTCCACCTAATTTCCAGCAGCCTTTTAAGGCAAGGGACATCATAGTTGTGTATGACATACTGGCGATGGAAAAGTGAGTGAAGTGCTGAAGACAAATCAAAAAATGTTCTTGCACAAGTTTCTGCTTGAATGGCATGCACTACTGCTAAGTGAAGCTGGTGGTTGTAGCAGTGTATGTACGGTATTTCTCTACCAAGTTTCTTTTGAATCAGAGCTTGCACCCCACCTCTGATACCACTCATGACAGAGGCACCATCATAGCACTGACTGATGATCTTGTCAGTACCATAGCCTTGATCATCTAGGGCTGTAAGAATTTGTGAGGTAATGTACTGTGCATCCAACTGTTTAAGATCAAGAAGGCCAATCAGGTGTTCCTCTGGAACTGAGTTACACACAAACCTTATCATTAATGACAGGTTCTCCACATTACACCTATCTCGAGTTCCGTCACTTTTTATACAGAATTCTGGTCTGTCTGCGCTTTCATATTGTCGTTTTACCTCATTCAGCACACACTGTGCTAAAGTGTCAATTATTACATTTTGCATGTGGTTAGAAGTGTATTTAGCATTTTGAGGTATACTTCTTGCAATTTCGGCCAATTTTGTGTCTTTGTTCAAGGTATACTCAAAAAGTTTAAGGAAAAGCCCAGTGCTATGATCTGCATTGTTAGATTCACAAAGGGTCCCTTCAGAACTCCCACGAAATGCAAGCTCGTTGACAGAAAGGAACCGCACAACTTCAGCCAATGACTTGACATAATAGCGGTTTTTCTCCACATGTGATTGCCCTAATAGACTGGATATAGTTTCACCACTGGCCTTTCTGCTCTCATACTCAGCCCATGATTTTGCAGCAAGTATGTGTCCATGGCAGGATGCATGCTTTTGAAACCCCTTATCTTTCTCCAGTGCTGACTTCCAATTTGTGTATCCACGACGAGTGAAAACGAGGTCTTTGTCATTTCCCATTCCAAATTTGCGACAAGGGAAACAAAAGCATGCATCCAGCTTCACAGAATATTCCAGCCAAGGCCTTGAATGATACCAGCCTGAATTAAAAGATCTGGCAATGCTACCAAACATGCGTTTTGGGTAAGAGTTTAACACTGGCTGTGTTGGTACAGTATCTTTCAGCCCATAGCTAACATCATCGACCCATTCATTTTGCGCACGCGCAGGCTGCACACTAGCGATCGGTTCAGACGTGCTTGAAGTCGGAGAACCTTCTAAATGAGATTCAGCAGGCACAGCTGTAGCATGACGCAAGCTGTGCTCCGATTCCGAAGAAGCAGCCCCTACGCTATCAGTGCTTTCTGCAGGTTTTTTTAGAGGTATTAAAAATTTTCGCATGGTCACGAGTGAAGAAAAGAGTGAATGACAGATGGAGTGCTAGCTAGCCTAGCTAAGCTAGCACAGATTTGAAGCAAGCTGTGCACTTCAATCAGGCAGAACAAAAAAATAAATAAAACGAAATAAGCAAATAAAGAAGTATTCTGAGATTTATTTAAGAAGCTGTATACAATAAGAATAAATGAGAACAAGAGAGAGTACGCTATCTGAGAGCGGCTGCTAATGAGAGCTCCAGAGAGAATATCCAAGAGCGATCAAACCGTTATGACAAATATAAATGCGTCGCGATGGTTTATTTGGTCGAACTGACCAATTACAATTTAGTAGGCTCGAGCTCCATTTCCTGATTGGCTAAACATTCTGTTTTAAAAAAAAACGACTGAGTTTCAAAAAATGCAGTGTCATTTATTCACTTTTTTTTTTTTTTTTTTAGTCTTTAACAGAGCCATTGAAAAACAAACAGTTTATTTATTTATTTGCTTATTTATTTATGGTTTATTTATTTATTTATGCTAAAAGGTCACCTTTATTTTTTATAGTTTTATATATTTTATTGTTTGGTCAAATAAACTAACGTCTAACGTCATATTTAAATTTGTCATAACGGGATGGATATATAGGCTACAATTGCTTTTACAATGCATAATGCTGATGTGACCAATTCTGTATTTATGCATAAACAAAAAAGAAAATGTAATTATAATAGGCCTAGTTGGTAATAATGTAGTATTTTATTAAAATATATTTAAAACGTTGCATCCTCTTTTGCAAAGCACATGCGTTTGAAGTTTCTTTTTCAGTTTTTACTGTAAATGCATGAATGGGAAAATAAAGAAAATGTTTTATAAAATAGGCCTATATTGTACATAATGTAGTGTTTTATGTAAATACATTTCTCTTATTATATATTAATAAAACGTTGCGTCGCGTGTCTTTTGCAAAGCACTTGCATTCGATCTTTCTTTTTCGGTTTTTACTGAAAGAACATGCATGAATGAGAAAATAAAGTGCGGGATGTGTTTTATGTTAAAAAGATTTATTAAGGTAAAAAAAAAAAAAATCTACGCAAAGCCTACGGCATGTGATCTCGAATTCAGGTCTGTCTTTATTTGCGAATTGCATTTGTCAGATAGGCCTACACTGCACACAGTATTATTTCAAAATATCCGTCTTTCTTTGCGAGCATTCGCGTATGCATACAAGGAAATAAATCTGTTGTGTTAATCTGTGAATTAGGTCTTAATATAGCTAATTATTATTAAGCCTGATATATGCACTGTTAATTTAATTATATAGCTTCTTTCTTATAGTCACTTATACTGTTTGTTATTCGCATCTTTCTTCTTTTGTACTGGCTATTGCTTAGTAGTCTATGTGAATTATTTATGGACATAATGTACGAATTATTCATTGTTATGGAAATTACTGAGGAAAATGTTCGCTGACAGCTATCTCAGCATGCAGAAAATATGACGGCTCATCGTGATATTTTTTAGGCTACTTGCTTGAAGATTAGGTGTGCACTGACGTGTTTTCTGATTAATGTTCGTTACTACCCAGTTCGCATGTTTTTGGATTTTAAGTCCATTTTTATGAGATTAAATATAATTATAAGCATAATATTCACTTTTTTTTCTGTGAATAAAGTGGCCTATCCTTAATCAATAGATAAGACGTTTTTAATGTTTATGTAGGCCTATTGATTTTTATTGTTGGCTGCACATTTTTGGGGGGGCACAAGGAAATTCTGGGGGGGCAATGCCCCCCCCTAGCCCCCCCCAGCCCCCCCCTAGACCCCCCCTAGACCCCCCCTAGACCCCCCCTAGACCCGGCCCTGGTACTTACCAGCAACGAATATCCAAAAGCAACGAGTATCCAAAAGCAGAGACTCAGCCGAGACGGTCCTTTCACCAGCATGAGAAAATGGCGCCGGCGGTCACACGAGTGCGTTGTCTGAGCGTGTCTCGCGCATGCGCAGAAGGCACTCCCATTTCCCAAATGTAATTAAATTTAGTTGGTCAAATTTAAATAAATTTCATAGATTAAACTATTTAAATATTTTATGTTAGACTCATTAAATATAAATACGTATTACTCCTAATTAGATATGTTTAAGTAAAGTGAATTAAATTTAAATGTGTCATATCTATGAAGGGCCTGAATCATTTTTTTGAGTGTAGAAACTCACTATCTGTATCACAGCAGACAACAGGGAATTCAGAGTTTACTTTTAACAGGAAAACACACAAGTTTTCAGATTCAGCAGGATTAAAGATCTCTCAAGGCTGGTAATCAACGTGAATACTGGATAACACTTAACTCACAGCAGAAGAACACACAATTCTCAATTTCAACAGAATTAAGGAGATAAGCACAAGTCTGGAGCAGGGGAGAAGTGAACCTCTCTCCATTACTGTTTCTTCTGCTCTCTTATACAGATCGGTCTCTGCAGCACACTCTCAATGATGAGCTTCAGCTCTGGACAGTTAGTGACTGCTGAACAAGCAGAGTGAGAGAGAGACACAGTGAGAAAGAAAAAAAATAAACACACCTCAATCATGAATATTAATACATTACAGCCTCAGGATGTAATAAAACAAGTCATCTTCATTTTATATATATATATATATATATATATATATATATATATATATATAGTGCTTTTTTCAATACAGATTGTTTCAAAGCAGCTTCACAGTGATAATAGGACAATTAATGGACAGGGATTATTTTGGCTTTACAGCAGCTCCAGGAAAAAAAAGTTATTATTGAGCTAAATTAAGTTTTTGATTGAATCACTTCCGTTGTAAACATCACTAATTATTAATACAGTGTAAAAATTAAAACATTGGTTCAAAAAAAAAAATATAAAATAAAAATAAAAAAGTTAACGTTTTCCACTAGAATTTTTAACTTAAAGGTGCTAAAGAGGATGTTTTGTTTTGTACATTTTTGCAATATTACTTGAAACTGTCTTTACTAACTGATAAAAGACTATTTATTAGGTGCACTGAAAGGAATAATATTAATATACATCATCTGTGCACGAGGTAGGGCCTTAAAAACATCAGCCAATCGTTTACGTGATCATCGCATAAACGATTGGCCCTCTGGCTTGTCAATCACTGCCGTGACGTTCCTTGTGAGAGACGAGCGTGGCTGCGCGCTCCAGTAACTTTCCACACTCAACAGGCACCGCATGCAATGTTTTTGTCCGGAGACAGGAGTAACAACTGCAGATTATGAGTTACCTGCGGTGAGTCCGACATAATGAATCCACTAACACGACACAGCGAATGCCGGTGGTAAACAAACACTCGTGTTCCAATACGAGTGTTTACGAGTTTTGGGAGGCGTTCCCTCGAAAGGACGGGGGGTTGTTCTTACGCATGCGCTCATTTCAAAAACTCAGTAACAGTCTTTGGTTTCTCAGTCGACGAAAAGATCCTCTTTATCACCTTTAAGCCAATTGGGAGAATTACATTAATTTGAGTTGATTAATTGATTAATTTGAGCAATATTTTGAGTTGATCCAACATAATGTTTTAAGTAAGGTGAAGACGTTTTTTTGCCATAATAAAAACACATTTCTAAGTAACATGAAATTAATAATTGAAGACTTCAGATGCAAAAGCCTCTAAGTGCCATCTGAAATTTTCTTCTAAAATGAGCATTTGTATCAAGCTTGTATGTTTGTGTTCAGTTATTTCACTTTAATGGCAATGAAAATGACCTATTAATTGCAATTAAAGTGAAATTACTGAACCTAAACATGCGAGCTTGATAAAAATGCTCATTTTAGAAGAAAATTTCAGACGGCACTTAGAGGCTTTTGCATGAAGTCTTCAATTGTCAACATGAATGCAACTATTTAAATTGATCCAACATAATATTTTAAGTAAGGTGAAGATGCTTTTTGGACACAATAAAAAGATGCTTTTTGGACACATTTCTAAGTAACATGAACTGACCAAGCACCGCTTGTCACCATGATGGTAAATCTCCAAAAACCCACATTAACAGAAACTCTTCTAAATTAGCATAACAAAACACTAATTACTGCTAAATCTCCCTTACCATTAATCTTGTGCAAAAAAAACATTATATAACACTTAATTTTAGCATTTACTCTCCCTTTCAAGTGCCATGGGCAAAGCATGATGGGAAATATAAATCCCAGCCCAGTTTCACTTAACTTAAGTTCGTCTAAAAGAAGTGTTCATACAACTCAAAACAATGAAACACGCATACACGTCATCAGATTGTAAATTACATTAACAGAACTTAAAATTAAATACATTTTTGATTAACTGAAAATGTTAAACTATGACAAGTCATGATAGTATATCGAATCAATAGGCATAATTTGTGTCATCCAAGCTCATAAAATAACAATTACAAGTAAAAAGTCTAACAGCATTTCAGAAATAGATTTTTTATTTCACAACAATATATATATTTAAGTAATGACTAAAGGTCCCCTGAATTAGTTTTTAGAGTGTAGAGGCTGCTTAAATGACACCTTTTAACTGAAAACAGAAGACATTTTATGCGTTCTTGTCATTCATTTGCGTGTTTAGTCTATAGGTATGTGCGTTTGAATGTGTATGTGTGCAGACATTGCCAAATTACTTGTCTGGCATAATTATAAGAGAATTATAGATACATATTAAAAATACAAATAACTACTTATTTCAGACTGCGGTGATGTGGTTTCACTGCATGGATCTTCATGTGTATCTTCAGTTAGCGTTTCATAGAGAAACTCTTTCCACACTGATCACACGTGTGCGGCTTCTCTCTGCTGTGAAACCTCTCGTGTGTTTTCAGATCTGCTGACTGCCTGAATCTCTTGTCACAGTGTGAACACTTGTAAGGTTTTTCTCCAATGTGGATCCTCTCATGTGTTTCCAGGTCTGCTGACTGCCTGAATCTCTTGCCACAGTATGAACACTTGTAAGATTTCTCTCCAGTGTGAATTCTCTGGTGCTGTTTTAAATGTTTCCCTGAAGTAAAAGTCTTGTCACACTCAAAGCACATGAACTCTCTCACACCAGTGTGTATTTCTGATGATCTTTTAAACTCTGTCGCAGTGAAAAACTCCTTCCACACACAGAACATGAATGTGGTTTCTCCTTCGTATGAACTACCTGGTGTGTCTTCAGATTTGACGACTTAATAAATGTTTTTCCACATTGATCGCACGTGAACGGCTTCTCTCCGGTGTGAAGTCTCGTGTGTTCTTTAAGGTGTGATGATTGTGTGAAACTCATCCCACACTGATCACATGCGAACGGCTTCTCTCCGGTGTGGATCCTCATGTGAATGTCAAGAGTTTGCTTTGTTGAGAAACTCTTTCCACACTGAGTGCAGGTTGTAGATTTCTTGACTCTTGTTTTCTTTAAAACTGTCTTCGAGCGACTCAAAGGTTTTTCTACAGATTTGTCATGATGTTTCTCATCCACTTCACTCAGTTCACTCTCCTCCTCCATCTCTGAAATGAAAGAGAGAGAAAATTTTTTTTTTCAAATGGAGTGAATGGAGATAAAAGTGAGCCCTGATGTAACAGCAGAAAATGGACAACTTCTATAAAATATCATGATCATTTTGATGCTTTTTGATAAATTAATTAGGACTATCGATCTTCTGATTGTTATTTTTAAAACATTATAGCCACGAATCCCATGTTTCTGTAGTGAGAACTATTAATTTTATTTGATCAATGACACAATGATCTAATGTAGATAATTGTGGGGCAGTAGCGGCCTAATGGTGAGACAGTCAGACTGGTAACCTGAAGGCTGTGGGTTCAAATACCAGCAGGAAATGACTGATGTGCCCCTGTGAATGGCTGCCCACTGCTCCAGCAGTGTGTGTGTGTGTGTGTTCACTACTCACTACCCCTACATGTGTGCACTAACTTGGGTTAATGCAGAGGACACATTTCGAGTATGGGTTATCATACTTGGCCTTCACATGTCACTTTATTCAATATTTCACCAGCGTATTTGAAAGAAAAAAAAAAAAAAAAAAAAAAAAATGCCAGCGAGTGCCAGCATTTTTGATCATTTTCACAAAAATTTGTTGTATGAATATCTTAGCATGCAATATGTCAAAAAAGTATTGATGCAAAAACTTGGGAAAATGAGATCCAGGCTGATGATAAAGTTGATGAAAAATTATTTATTCGTTACAATTAAATTTAGCCTCACACGCAACTTAAATCGATAATGAAAATACTTAATAAACCAAAAGGTAAAATAACCATCATAAAGGAGTAGTCAATAGTTAAAGATAAATTTGGAGTATTGTATCTAATAGATGAAAATCAAAAAGAATTAAAACATTAAGACATTTGCAGATAAGAGAGAAGAAGCAGAAGCCCAGGAGAGAAAAGGAGAGAAAAAGCTCAGTTATCAACAACTCAGTCCATATTATACTATAAGCATACAGGGAAATTCCCAACCCACTCAAACTGATGTTTCTGTTAAAATGAAAAAGGTTAATTTCACCCATTACGTCGTCCACTGGTTCAGTGTCAAAAATAGTTGTTTTAACCCTTAGGGAATTTTGCAAATGTTAAAAACATCACTTCTACAGTACTTGGCAGGCGTCCAGTGTCTAACCACAAACATGTCAGCGTGATCTGTCACACTGGAACACTTTGAAGAACAACTGAACATAACAAGCATACTCTTAAATATAAAATAAGAACAACCATAAGGGTACAATAACAAGTAAATACTTGAAAATATGATAAGAATTAATATATATAAAGTAGAAGTACATAATATATGAAATCAAAAGAAAAAGATAAATCATAAGCCATAAACGATTAACATAAATATTAATAAAAATGCATTAATATGAATATTGACCATTTTGGATCCATCAAGTATAAAAAAACAACAACAACAACAACAAATTTTACTCTAGCTTAATGCATTTGTTTATGTATCTACTCTTGAATATGAGTAAGTTTCATTTTAAAAAAGCTATACAGGCCCAATTTTGACAATCTAAGAATGAAGATTGTCATGAAGACGTGTGACCAACAGAAGATCGAGACGTCAGCTGAATTAAAAGAAGGCAATATTTTTGCAGTCAAGTGGAGTGGGTTGTATATTTTTACATTTTGTAGTTATTGTTATTTGCTATACAAAGGGGCTTGTTTTGAATTATTACACTTATATCGACAAGTTGTCACCCATTAATTATTCTAAATCTAAATTATTTTCCTTCATTCTACCTAGTAGTGCCTAGTAGTATAACCTGTAACTATGAAGAGCTGTGCACAGGTGTACGAGCAAACTGTCGCTTCCACGCTACTAGAACTACCACCAATTTGCCCAATTTATGAGCGGCCCACCGGGAATTCTCCCAAATCGTTTGACTGCCACTCTGGACCTGTACATTATTACATAATATAATACAGAATGTGCATTTGAGGATGTACTAGTTTGCATGCTGATTTTTTATTTATTTATTTTTTACATTGCAGAATTGGGAAAAAAAAACAAACAAAAAAAAACATGCTTGTGTATTGAATGTTTGAATGAAGAATACACCAACCTCTTTGTTCTTCTGTATCTTCAGTGTGTTTCATTCTGCAGGGTTCTAGATCACTCATGTTCTCACTGTCCTCTTTAATAAACTCAGTATTTGCAGCTCTTCCTGATGCTCTGATGGGAATATTCCAGCATTTATGGACAATTATGTGGGAGGAGCTTCACTGATGATAAACTGCACTGGGAGGAACTGATCTGTCAAAATTAAAAATATATCAGTAACTAAGTTGTTCTATATCGATGTCTTGATAGCAGATTATAAATAATGTAAATCTTCCAAATATAAATAATGGTCATATAAACAGTTGAAAGCATGAATACAGAAATATAGGTACATATTTGTAGTCAACAAATATACTCAGTCTGTTGACACCAATAAAATGAGCTTTAAGTGCCAATTTACAGCAGATCTGAAAACATCAGCATAATAAATGAGGTGAAACAGGAACCATTGACATGAAATGAAGAGTGTTTTCAGCAGCTCTGTTAATATTGATGATCCTCAGACTATCAACACTCATTCAACAAGACATTCAGATCATCAACAGATGTCACTTTATTCTGAGTGTTTAACTGTTAGAAACATATTATTTGAGTCAGGATAATGAGGAAAAGACTATATTGAAAGACAATAAAGCCCCAAGAAGCCGTGGTTAACAGTTAATTTTTAACAGCTAAGGGCCTTAAACCCCCTTAGCTGTTATTCACTGTAAACCATGGCTTAGGGATGCTCCGATCTGCCTTTTTCACTTCCGATACCTGGGATTAAGTATCGGCGATACCGATCCGATATTCAAGTAATAGCCTAATTTAAAAAAAGTGCTAAATTACCTAATAAATTCTATGCCTCACTGTGTGAAAGAGACTGGGATCCTTCTTTTGTGCAATGCATCAGGCTTGAATTAAACATTACTTTCCTAACTTTGTAAAACAAAATAACAAACAGACACAAATGTAATTAATTATTATTAAATAATTGTGCATCAGTGCAATAACTGTAAATAAACCAAAAGCTTCACCAGCTTGGTAGACATTCAAAATAAACAGTCCAATGAGTCCAGCCATGACTCATGGCTTGTTTTTCATGGATGTTTGAGTCATACATGACAGACTAAATATTTTAGTTTATTTATTTATATATATATATATATGTCTTAATTTACACAATAAATTAAGACATGTAATTTCTTTTAAATTTATTAATGAGGCAGCAACATGATATATAGTGTAATGATCAGCCAAATTGGTTGAGTCACAAGATTTAAAATGGGGTCAGATTTTACTGTGTGAGTTTGTTAGTGGTTAAAAGAATGAGACATACAACAGTAATAATAAGAATTTTGTATTTACAATATTCACAGGAACTTTAAAACAACACAATAAAACCAGGAAAACTCAGTCTGTTAAAAGCATACAGTCCAAAGTACCATACCCTAAAACAGTCCAAGAATCCTGGTGTTCTGATAAAGTCCCAATGTGAGTGTCCACCAGCGTATATGTCCACGGAAGTAATAATCCAAAGGTTGTAAAGTTGTGACTGGATAGGTAACTCCGCAATCCAGTGTTAAGCCGCTGTCACACTAGACTTTGAACGTGCGAAATTTATTCGGATGCTGTAACGGTCGTGATATGACGTCACGGTCTACAGGGTCTTTTTTTATAAACATGAATTCAACACATAACTTAAAGTAATACATTTAAAATGTAAAAATATAGAACCTACTCGACTTTACTGCAAAAATATAATTCTTTTAATTCAGCCAAGAGGTCATGCCGTGACGAATCGATCTTCTACTGGTCGCACGTCTTCACGTGATGCGAATTCGCAGGTCAGAGTTCACCAAACTTCAACGTTGGAACGCAGCGAAATGCGAATTTTTTCGCACGAGCTTGTGTTTCCAGTCTGACGCATTCGCATGCGTTTGAATGGAAGTCAATGGAACGAAAGGTGCAGTGTAACCGCCCCTTTAGTGAGTGTTTTGTTAGTTTGCCATGCTGCTCTCTTTATACAGATGTTTTACCTGCTTCCTGTCATGTGACTGCTCACATGACAGGCCAACCATTCATTTCTTAAAGACATACACACTTAAAATGTTAAGAGGAATAAAATGGACTAAAAAAAACATGTAAACCAATTAAAACTCTATTATACATAAATCATTGTAATAAATAGAGCGATAAAACATAGTCAGCTTTGCTGGCACACCGCTCCCCTCGAGTATTCCTCCTTCCTGGCTTGATGGTTGGTGTTGGTGATGATGCAGGGTGACGAGAAGGTTCTTTGTTCTTTCTGATGACGTTACACACTTTGCAGTCTCCCACATACCGCCAGACATCCTTACGGACCGTTGGCCACCAGGCGACCTCCAGGACACTGAGAAGAGTTTTCAGCCGACCATGATGTCTCTCCGTTGTCCTTTCGTGGAGGCTCTGTAGCGTTCATTTGATCAAGGGCTTTGGAACAACAAGCTGCAGTCGGTACTGGCCGTCCTTGTGCTCGATCCGTTGGTACAGCAAGCCCTGGTGGTTGATCACTGTGATCCCGTCGGTCTGGGGTGTGGAAGAGATGATGGTGAGTGTGTCGTCATCCTGTGTGTGCTGTTGACTTCCTCTCTGGAGAAGGGAAGAACAGAGAAGAGTAGCTGACATCTGGCCCTGATGATGTCTTGGTGCAGCTAATTCCTTGCTCTGTTGTGTTGTCCGTCTGTAAAGGTGTTGAGATGGTGGAACAGCCAGTGGGAGGTGAAGAGGTGTAGATGGTGGAAGGCACAGGGTTGGAGGTCTCTGCAGGAGTTGGGACAGTGGCTTCCGGAAGTTTCTTTTCCTTAAGTTGTTTTGCCTACTGTTTGTCTCTCCTCCGAAAGCATTTCTAATGCCGCCATAGCCTCTCACATATTCCTCCATCTTATTGAATCTTACATCCACAGCCTCTCTAAAACACACTTCACGGTTAAAATGACTTTCAACAGAGTCGTTAAAACCCTTCTCCAGTTTTAAAACAAGGTTTTTAAGAGAAAGTGCACGAAGCTGTTCACAACCACACTGGTGTAAAATCCATTCATCATTAAAATTAGCAGGTGTTTTAAAAGGAGCAGCATTACCATAATGAGTCGTCATCTTTTACCACTTTCTCAACACAGTTTTTAAAATCTTAAATGTTCCCCGTACGGGCCACCATATGTAACGATCAGCCAAATTGGTTGAGTCACAAGATTTAAAATGGGGTCAGATTTTACTGTGCAAGTTTGTTAGTGGTTAAAAGAATGAGACATAAAACAGTAATATGTTTAAATAAGAATTGTGTATTTACAATATTCACAGGAACTTTAAAACAACACAATAAAACCAGGAAAACTCAGTCTGTTACAGTCCAAAGTACCATACTCTAAAACAGTCCAAGAATCCTAGTGTGCTGATAAAGTCCCAATGTGAGTGTCCACAGTGTATATACAAATGTCCACAGAAGTGATAATCCAAAGGTTGTAAGGTTGTGACTGGAGAGGTAACTCCACAATCCAGTGTTAGTGAGTCTTTTGTTTGTTTGCCATGCTGCTCTCTTTATACAGATGTTTTACCTGCTTCCTGTCATGTGACTGGTCACATGACAGGCCAACCATTCATTTCTTAAAGACATACACACTTAAAATGTTAAGAGGAATAAAATGGACTAAAAAACATGTAAACCAATTAAAACACTATTATACATAAGATCATTGTAATAAATAGAGCGTCACAATAGTGTCACAATAGGACAAAAAAAAAAAAAAGCTATTAACAATCTTTCATTGCGCAAAAGTATTATAATATGAACGGCTCCCATACAGAGCGGCACAAAGCACTTGAAGCATCATGGAGTCACAGCGTGCAGCTGCAGTGCTCCACATTGAAAAATTAAAAGCACAAAGTGAAGACATATTGATGCCTGTATTACCGTTATCTTTGTCTACAGATGAAGTATAATAATAGAAACACTGAATCATTTTGGAGAGAGTTTCATTGTGTTGTAACCAAACGTGACATGCTGAATGCTGAATTGAGAATGACTTGACGCAGCGGAGGGAGGCATTTACGTGAACTTTAATTTAACGACTTAAATATTAATCTGTAACTTAAATTAAACTATGGAATGGCTTCAGAATACTTGAAATATAGTGCACAGAAACTTTATGGTGCTTTTTAATGTTGCTGTGCCTTTTTTGGAGCTTAACAATAACACATAATACATGCACAATATCGGATTTGGATCAGACCCGTCCGGCCGATGCCCGATCCGGCAAAAATGGCAGTATCGGAGCCGATAACCGATCTGAGGTCAGATCGGCGCATCCCTATCATGGCATATTGCTTTTATAAACCAGTTACCACACAATACAAATATTAAAGACAAAAAATATGTATCAATGCAACTTTTATGAAGTAAAGTCATTAAAAGGCTTCCATCCGCTGGAAAAAAAAATAGTCTGTGACCGTGAACAGCAACAGAAGTTACATTATTGCCATTAAGATTGTCTTTATGAGCGAGTCGCTCAGTCGCAAAGACTTTTATATTGAAACTTGCTGTGAACACGAAACAAGACGCAAATGACAAATGCTTTGATGCTAAGACAGACGCAGCCAGCCACATACACACTCAGTGGAGTAGCGATACTTCGGTCAGATGATGTTTTTGGGAACTTTACAACGGCTTGGAACACGGCTCAACCAATCAGAATCAAGAGCCGGAACTATCTGTTTTATAATCGGTTATTTCTCACAATATGACACAGATAAAACATCAATAATACAAAAACAAACATCAATGACACTCATCTTCATCAACCACTACTGCTAAATAACTATGAATAAACTATAAAACATGGTTTGATTTTATGATATCAATATTCATTGTAATAATGTAATTAGATCTTTAACATGTAAGCTTTTATCTGCAAAAACTGAAAACTTTCCCTGTCTCAAACTGATATAACTCATATATAGAACCAATATTTATTTTATTTCTGTTTTTGACTATTACAACAACAGCACTGAACTAAACAAACTGAATAAAACTTGTTTTCAATACTGTAATTTGTGGAATTTCACTTGCATTCAAAACAAAACAATAAATAGGAGTCTAAAAGGGAGCAAATAGACCCTTTTCACATTTCCAGGTTTCTCAGAAGCGGAAGTCGTCATAGTTGGGTAAAATTCTATAGCGGTGAATGAGAGAATACATTAAATATATATTTTTATGTTTCCATTTGCTCAAATAGCAAAAGAAAAACTCCACAAAAGTGTTTTCACAACTTTCAAAAAGAGGAAAAAAAAGAGAGCGATTGATAAAGTTAGTCAGAAGAGAGAAATATGTAATTTTTACCGTCACTCCCATCTGCTGAATTAGAAACACCCTCACAGCATTAACTAAATTTTTGTAATTTGATGCGAAGGTAATATAATACCAAGTATAGTGTTATAAATGTACATACGTTTTAAAAAATATATAAAATATAAAAAACTTTGCAGGATTTACAATATAGAGAATGTGACTGTGAAATCACGCCGCATTGAGTTCTGGGTAACATCTTTGTTTATCTGCCATGCTGGAAGGATCGCACAGCCTTTCCATTATTGAGTTTGGTGCAGTAATTTGTTTTCTGTCATGATTGTAAAAAATGTCACCATTGTATGTCCTGCATCGATAATGCCGATAGTAACTCAGATCATCATTCTGAGAGAAAACTGGACAATGAAAAATGTTTTTTCGCCTTTAAAAACACCAAGGGAAGCAGGGCGAGGAGAAGACGCTGGATGGCAAATCTAATAATAATGGCACTGATTAAACCCACTGCTTATCACTCAATAAAAGAAACACATTGTTAAGTGTTTTTGAAAGTTTCGATTTTGTTTGGTCTAATAATTAACATTACCTTTGCAAGTATGACTCTCACTTCGCTTGTGAATTAGCAGAACTGGAACAGGGACATTCAAATGCTTAACAAGAAAAATGGTTCATGTGACTTAATGCACCGAGACAAACACAAAATTCTATACATATCGATTAAACCATACTGTTTGGAGATACTCATATGAGCCCAAAATATGAACGCAACACATTTACATGATATGCGGTTTCCTCTCATGTAAAGAAAATGCTTAATGTGGCTTAATACACTGAGACTGTGATATTAAAGCACATACACTATATTTCCAAAAGTACTGGGACACCCCTCCAAATCATTGAATTCAGGTGTTCCAATCACTTCCATGGCCACAGGTGTATAAAATCAAGCACCTAGGCATGCAGACTGCTTCTACAAACATTTGTGAAAGAATGGGTCGCTCTCAGGAGCTCAGTGAATTCAAGCATGGTACAATAGCTACAGACCTCCAAACTTCATGTGGCCTTCAGATTAGCTCAAGAACAGTGCATAGAGAGCTTCATGGAATGGGTTTCCATGGTCGAGCAGCTGCATCCAAGCCTTTTATCATCAAGTGCAAAGTGTCGGATGCAGTGGTGTAAAGCACACCGAAACTGGTCTGGGTTTGGCGGACTTGTCTGACTGCATTGTGCCAAGTGTAAAGTTTGGTGGAGGGGGATTATGGTTTGGGGTTGTTTTTCAAGGGTTGGGCTTGAACCCTTAGTTCCAGTGAAAGGAACTCTTAATGCTTCAGCATACCAAGGCATTTTGGACAATTTCATGCTCCCAACTTTGTGGGAACAGTTTGGGGATGGCCCCTTCCTGTTCCAACATGACTGTGCACCAGTGCACAAAGCAAGGTCCATAAAGACATGGATGAGCGAGTTTGGTGTGGAGGAACTTGACTGGCCTGCACAGAGTCCTGACCTCAACCCAACAGAACACCTTTGGGATGAATTAGAGCGGAGACTGTGAGCCAGGCCTTCTCGCCAACATCAGTGTCTGACCTCACAAATGCACTTCTAGAAGAATGGTCTAAAATTCCCATAAACACACTCCTAAACCTTGTGGAAAGCCTTCCCAGAAGAGTTGAAGCTGTGAAGGGATGGATTCTGGAATCCACTGCCGCTTCAATATATATATATTTTGTGTCAAATTATTTGAATGACTTCTTCAACATATGTTAAAGCATTTATTTTCCTTTTCAAACACTAGAAAATAATTTGGAATATTGTCTGTACCTCTCACTGAGAGGAAAGAACATGTTATCAGTATGTCTTGAAGGTTTCCTGCTCAGAGCAGAGCTCAGATCAACTTCAACCTTGAAGAAGCTGTAAAACGTGTATCTGTGTATGTGCGCTAAGAGTTTTGTGCAGGTCCTTTGTACTGGACAACTGGCACTGTGCTTGAGACTAGCAGACGTCATGTCATGACCCCAAAAGGACATCCGGCACCTAAATCCAGGGTCCCCTCGTCATCTTCGTGATGAAGGGAGATACGCTTCTGACTATCTGTCCATGTGTGGAAGATTACCAAATTTGTCTATTTTTCTTAGCCAATCAGAATCATCCAACCTGAAGTAATGACGTAGTTAGTGGACTCTGTTAGAGTATAATTGTTGTGGAAATGTGAATGTACAGGGGCAGCCTACGAACTCCTTGTGAGACTTGAAGCTGGCTTCTGCTGATGAAACTGCAATCTATTCTTCATTAAAATTTTTCTTCAATTTATTATTTGTTGTAAACTTTGACTCCGGGTCTTTATTCAACATATCTGGTCTCAAGGGTCCTAAACTGTTTATCCCCAACAGCTGTTATAGCTGCAAAGGGTGGGCCAACTCCATATTAAACCCTACGGATTAAAAATGGGATGTCATTAAAGTTCATGTGCACGTAAAGGCAGGTGTCCCAAAACATTTGGCAATATAGTGTATGTGCAGAAAAACAGATGAGACCAAAATATGAACTTTCAGTATCACTTAAATTGCATATGTCATTTTAAGCATTTGCTTATAAAGGGAAGAAAATGCTTAATGTGTAATTAATAGCGCTGCGTTCATATTCGGGGCTCATCTGCACATCTTTTAAAATCACTGTCTTAGTACATTAAGACAGCGTTTTAAAATGTCCCCTTGCAGGGAGCCACTACAAAACTGTTCACAAGCTCCTGGGGTTTTGATTTGGTTGTCATTTGTTGAAATAAATATAAAATCCAACCATCTCCATTGACTTTGTATTGCGTGAGGCTGCCTCCTTGTCAATTCTGACTTATAACAAAAAAAAAAAAAGAACGAGGTCTAAAAGCTGCTATGTGACATGGTGTACAGAAAACAAGCTAAAAAACCCAGAACCAAAAACCCATTAGTTTTTATAAGCTGTCGACCCAAAAAAGGAGCGTTTAAGGACTAAAAAGTGAATACAGGCGATTGAGACAGAGCGCAACGTCATATTACTATGAGAACTATGACCACTGGAGGATAACGTAATCAGCGACAGGAAATATAATATATAAAACTGACATTTGGATATTTGACTTAACAGTGACTAAATGTTTACTGCACACCTAGGCTTACTGAGGCATACTGAGTGTCAGGATCCCAAAATGTTCCCATTCTTCCAGCTGATGCTTTACTTTTTATTGCCTTTATCCACTTTTGTCCCCTTAAAGGCTGGCTTTTATGGTTCGGTAGCTTATAAAAAACTTAGTTCTGGGTTTTTTAGCTTGTTTGCTGTACACCTTGTCACATAGCAGCTTTTAGACATTGTTCTGTTATTTGTTATAAGCAAGCGGCAACCTCCCCCAGTCTCTCATGAAGCCAATACGGAAGTGACTTAAACTGCGATTCATCGTCTGGCCGCTAGGGACAGGCTCCAAAAGAGAGCAGAATCTCATTGAGTCCCATGTTAAATTGGCCAAGTTTATAGCAGAAAAAAACGTTTACAAGTTGGTTCAAATTGTGGTTTTGGTCTATACTGCTAATTTTGCCCTTCATGACAACTGTGAGGGGGGTGAATTTTTTTTCTAACTCATTCGTTCAAATTATATTAAGCCTTAAAGGTCTGCATAATTAAGGGCGTGGTCACTTGAGTGACAGGTGGATGCCCCTGTTGTCTGTGAGCCGTCACTTTACCTCAGCTAATTCCAGCCGCTGAATTTGGCATCCCAGCCGTATTTGTGCTCGATTATTTTATACAATTATAAAATATGGCTTGCTGCATAATATTCGAGACTGATGTGTGTCTGTGTAGATGTGCATGCATGCGGAAGAAACAGAACACACGTTGTTGGATCGTGGCATTGGCTGAAAGTTTTGGTTGTGAGATTTACTACAGTGACAATGGCGGGAGGATATCAAAATCTGACAGCACTGCTTGGATATTATAACTAAAACTGCTGCACTATTTTGAAAAAATATACTTTGGACAGGGCTCATTTGTTTGGTAGATACGTATACAGTTTTACAACATAAACGCTGCTCAGATTGCATTATTTCTTGAAGATTTTGATTACTTTGATTTTGATTTCATGTGTACTTTAAGCGTGAATGGCGCGAAAAACACACAAAACACATCCAAAATGGGAAAGAGCTTTGCGATTGACTGTACAAATAGCTTTGACACAAAATCTGAGATATATTTTTACAGACTGCCGAAAGCTACAGAAAAAAAGAAGCAAATGGATTGCTGCAAAAATCAAAACAATGAATTCATCATCACAATAACCGTGTCCAACTCATCTGGATATTATCTCGCGGTATTATACACTCAGCTTCTCTCGCAGAGATTATCATCTCTACACAGCTATAATTCAGATGTTTAACAGTGAAATAAGGGTTATAATTTATGGAGTTTTAAACGAGTGGATCTTGTATACTGTTGTCATGCGGGAAGAGAATGTGATTTCACGAGATTAATAAACCCAGACAAACTCAACAGTTTTATTTCAACATGAACTCATTCATGTTTTGTTTAATAAAGTTAGCATATCTTTATTGGGACATGACTTGACGAGTGACTCCGTGAGTTCGTCTTTATTTCTTAGCAGTTTAAACTACATATCAAGCATTAAAGGGTCATGAAACCCCCCTGTTTTACCCTGGTCATTTATGCCTCAAAGCTCAAAAAGTCTGTTAAAATGGGCGTGTAAAGCTCTGGAAAAGTGGGAGCGTAGAGGGGGAAGAGAACAACCATTGAAGCACAGACATACAACACACTCATTATACAGAATAATGAATATTAATATATGAGCACGGAGAAAATGACAACAAACTCCCAAGCACAAGGGAGAAATGCGAAAGAATATTTAATAGGGCTAATAATAGGCTACTTTGATTACGTTTACGAGCACTGCCATCTCAAAATCAGTCTTTTGTCTGTTAGAATGATCGTGTCGTCGCGTTCAAATAGGCTCCACCACTGTATCAGTGTCCAGTTTGCACATATAATTCATTTGAAGAAGACTTGATGAAATATGTGTGCAAACACCATGCTGGTTAATGTATGGTGCAGGAGAATGTGTGAAATAAAAACTTTAAACACGGATACTTTATTCTGTATAAGCTATGTGACACGTGGCTAGTGTTATTAAACTCATCGCTGAGCTCTGCGCTGAAACCGATCATATGCGCGCTCCGCGTGTATATCATAACAATCATATTTTTCATGTGTTAGTATTCAAACTCCAGCTCTGACCGCATCGCGAGCAAAAAACAAATCAACACTCATGTGCTGCTGTGCTGAAGGAAACAGCCTACGGCTCGCGTGTTTGAACGCAGCTAGAGCAGGCAGAGGTGAATAAGCCACACTTTTGTGACATTTGAATTATCTGCTGTAATGCGATCTCACGCAAACATATTTTCCATTTGTGCTGGTAGATCACAGCAAAACAATCCACATGCACACAAACCTCTGCTCTGGTTGCGTCTCAGGAAAACACATTGTGTTGTAGCACTGAGGAAACGAGCACCAACGATATGTCTCTGAATGACAAGAGACCGAGGCGAGAGAAGTGATACTTCCTCATGCATAATACCGCAATTATAATCTTATGCTTACTACAGCGCAGTGATTGGATTGAATGAGCTTTATGTCATGAATATATGTCGAGAATCGCTTGAAACGGTCTACGTCAGCATGTTCGACCATGCCCATACTTGGGCCGAAAGTACACAATTAAAAAAAAAAGCTCAGCTTTTCAAACCGGAAGACAGAAATCGCTCTGAAAAATGCAAAAATAACTATTTTTCACTTATGAAAAACATTAATGAGTACCTTTAGTGTTTTTAATGATGTGCAGCCTATACATATCTGTTTACATCTAAAAAAAAGTGTTTTGGGGTTTCATGACCCTTTAATGTGCTGTTAGTTATGTGTGCTGTATGTTTCTTTTCCGCCTCCTACTGGACTTTTAAGGTACTGCACTATATTTTGCTGTTTGCTTTCGGTTTCTCTCAGTGAACGCAGTTGAGAAGAACGCGCACGCAGTTCCTATCAGCTATTGATTCTATAGGCGGATCTTTTGTGACGTCATTGTTTATGTTTGTCGCGTTGCATCATGGGAGTCGTGTGGCAAGAAACACCGCTAGATACCTGTAATTTGATTGTTTTGCACGTTTGGAGGAGGATTTAGAGAAGAGGATGGTTCACTCTTGCTGTGTGGTCGATTTGTACGGCTCGTTGGGGGCCTGATAAAAAGTTTTTTTCGAATTCCCTCCGAAAAGGATAGCGAAAAACGAAAGAAATGGTTGCGCGCAATTAGGCGATTGAACCTGGACGCTCCGAAGAAAGCCTGGATTCCTGCAGCTTCTGATCGAGTTTGTGAGGCACATTTTGTTCATGGTAAGTCTTAGTGACTATGTATTTATAGAAGATTAAATAAAAAATAAATAAAACTGAGTCAAATCAACCATATGTTAATAAAATAAACAAAATAATCATAGGCCTCCAGACTTTTGAAAGCCTTTAATCTTTCATGAGTGAAGGGTCCAGGGGTTTCTATTAAATAAGAATAAATGTCTCCCCAGCAGATTGGTGGCCAAGACACGGGCGAGTCGGACCAACGTTTTTTGTCATCCCAGATCTCATATGGGCTTTGAATAACTTCAATTTTGTCACCAATACAAATTTTGAGCTTCTCTCCAAACCTCCTCCGGTCTTCAGATGTTAAAGTGCTTATATATTGTGGATTTCGCCCGCTAACTCTCTTGAAAGTGCTCGTCGCGTCTTTACAGCCCGCCATACTGTTTGTTTTGTTGCCACACAACCACTCGCGCATGCGTACAAAGATGTCAACAAAGATCCTCCTATAGTTTGGACCTTGGAGATATATGTCTGTAAGTGCTACAATTTATACTAAATAGTGCTTTAAGTGTTATGTAGAGTAAAGTAAATTGTAGATCGAGATTATTGCTATATTTTTGTTAGAAACAGACATGATTCGCGTTA
The DNA here is from genome assembly GCA_036281575.1 of Ancherythroculter nigrocauda. Classification (NCBI taxonomy): domain Eukaryota; kingdom Metazoa; phylum Chordata; class Actinopteri; order Cypriniformes; family Xenocyprididae; genus Ancherythroculter; species Ancherythroculter nigrocauda. The sequence continues at coordinate 155,949 of VTFQ01000651.1, forward strand.
TTGGTAACGTTCCTTGTTTTAACATACTAGCCTGCTAATTTCTCTTCATAAGTGTGTACATAATCTAATTAGAATATAATTTCAAATATAATTTTTTGACATGTACATTACTTAAATTAATGTTAAAAAGGAACTATGTACAAAATCAAACTGTAATGTTAAGCTGGATGTGTATAATGTTTATACATATTTTTTTTCTTCTTGTTTGTAGTTTTACATAAAATAATTGATAAGAACAATCACCGGTAAAGTCACTAAAGTTATGAAGAGTTCTTTTCTGAAAGTGTACACTATCTGTTAAGGCTTTTGCTCAAGCTACGCAATTGGTCAGAACAAAATAATTTATGTAACAATATCTCATTTTTACATTAATGACTGTCATGTTAAATAAAGTTTATAAATAATGGTAAGCAAGTTATGTTACCTTTGAAAACTGTTGTTGAACCTGATCTTCCTCAGATGTTGATCTCCTTATCAAGCGTGCCACACAAGTTCTAAAAAGTGGCCAAAGCGGCTCGATCGCCCCCAGGTGGCTGGTGCAGGTGGCTCCAACTAATGTAATAAACATTTTGCTGTTGTTGTTGTTGTTGTTGTTGTTTACAAATGCAAAAAATATACCAAGATTTGTACAAGCATATACAACTCACAACAATTACAAAACAAATAAGCATACATAAAGTAAAATAATTCATGCCAGGGGTAAAATTACAACTATTTAAAGTCACAAAAAGCTTCATAGGTCTTTCTTGCTTTTTTGTTCTTAATTTTGTCTAATGTAGTACCATATTGTTTAATCTCTTTTATAAAATGTTCAAAGTTTGGCTTAGCTTTAGTCAATTTTTTTTCACATGAATGCATGAATGTAATATTTTCCAAGTAAAATAAAGAATTGTACAAGGAAGCACATTGTCATGATGAAACATCCAACCAACACATTTTTGAATATATACAATCAAACCAGCTGTGATCCCTGGAGAGTCTTTGTCCAAACTGATTTAGACACAGGCAGATTTGTAACATCTGTAGCTGATTAGAACATCTTAATTATTGCCCTGATAGTGAAAATGGGAATTTTCAATGCTTTTCAATGCTTTCGCTATTTTCTTACTGCCACTTTCTATTTTGTGAAGCTCAACAATCTTTTGCTGCACATCAGAACTATATTCTTTGGTTTTATTCATTTTGATGAATGATTAAGGGAATTTGGCCTTTTTGTTTCCTCATGTTTATTCTCCTGTGGAACAGGAAGTCGTGACTGGACAATTTCATGCTCCTAGTCACCCTGATGTGCTAAGAAAACCTTAAATATGAATGGGAATATACTTCAGAGATATTTTATTCATAAAAAAAATTCTAGGGGTGCAATGTGGCCAATGTGTTTTGGAGAAAAAAACATTTATTTAATGTGATTTCCCCCCACTTTCAATTAATTTATTTCAATGAAAGGTTAGATTTTTGCTCATTTTATGAATTAAAGATCAAAAGGATAAACAATACAGAATAATTTTTACACTCATCTTTGATCATATTTATCAAGAGTTAACAATTTTGTCCACTTCTGTACTTAATGGTTTCAAAATTTTAAGTTTACAGCAATCAATTTCCTCAATACCATAACTTGTCAGGTTTCACAGTATGAGGAGAGTATAAAATATTGAAATCGAATATTACAGTCCCCTCCAAAACAGTGAGGACTATTCCTTTATTTTTTCTGTAGACTGAAAACATTTGGGTTTGACATCAAACAATTTATATGAGACAAAAGATCAACATTTCAGCTTTTATTTCCAGGTATTTACATCTGGATCTGATACACAACTTAGAAGATATAACCTTTTGTTTGAACCCACCCATTTCTCATGTGACCAAAAGTATTGGAACAGATTAACTTAAAATAGATTAAAGTGAATAAGACTTAATATTTAGTTGAAAATCCTTTGCTTGCAATAACTGCATCAAGCCTATGACCCATTGACATCACCAAACTTTTGCATTCTTCTTTTGTAATGCTTTTCCAGGCTTCCACTGCAGCCTCTTTCAGTTGTTGTTTGTTTTGGGGGGTTACTCCCTTCAGTCTCTTTTTTAGCAGGTAAAATGCATGCTCTATACACTCTAAAAACTCCTGGGTTATTTCTTTAACCCATTTTCTGGGTTATTTGTGTTGGGTTAAAATTATGGGTTATTTTTTCAGAGAGTAACCATTTTCTGGGTTATAGGGCTAATATTTTGACCCAATTCTTGGGTTGTTTAGGTTTCTGGGTTATTTTTCAAAGAGTAACCCATGTTCTGGGTTAACGCCCCTCCCCCCGCCCCCCGCTGTTGTTCTGGAATTTTCTCACAACAGTCGTTTGAAACAACCGTCACTTGAACTTGAACGCACTCGAACCGTTTTGGTCTGGGCTTCTTCGGTGCAACTTCGTCGCATATTCAAGGTAAGCAAGTATTTTCAGTGTCAATGTAACGTAAACTTTTCTGTGTCCATGTACCCGTTGCTAGTTTAGCACCATTTGCTGAAAAAAATGACCATGGCTTACCGTGGTAATTCTGTGGTTAGCATGTAGCCACCCACGGATATCGCAACAACATCTAACTAAGTTAGTTTAAAGTCCGTGTAAAGTAAAAAATAAATATGTGGTTTGAGTTTGTCAGACTAAAGAAGAAAGTGTTATTAACCACCCAGCCAAATCTGAATGATTAAAAATAACGATAAGTTCATGAAATTAGGTGTCTAAATGGTTGAAATGCTTTTTACACATCGTTGAGAAATACATGTAACGTTACGTTATGACCTATTTAATGTTTAGAAGAAAATGACTGAATTCACTTTACACGGTCTTTAAATTCTGTTTTTCATAAACTGTGCTGTACTTATCTCATTGTTATAATACTGATAATAATACGATAAGTACGTTACAGTGCAGCTAGTGGCGACTTCATGCCGCGTTAAGGGGGTCGAACACCGAACGAGAAGAGCCGCGCTGCGCCGCGTCTAGGACAACTCGAGGTATCGCGTAATTTCTCAGTTTATGGCCAGCAATATTGTTATGTTTAAGGACATTATGGAATTAAGATAATGTCAGTACTATGTTATGATTGTACTGTATAATTAAATACAACCGTTGCTGAGTCTGCAGTCTGAACACTTTAACGTTACCTCAGAGCGTCCGTTAACTGAATGAATTGAGAATATCACCTGAAAATCCAATAACATCAGCAATTTTCATTCAAGCAGCTGATTTCTGTAAATTAATGTAAAACGAAATTTGTATTGCAGCACATGGTGAAGTCACTATATACATTAACGACTTATTTGAGACAAATGTGTAAATTTAGTATAAGACAGCATTCCCTTAAAAGGATATATTTAGGATACATAATTATTTGTTAGCTTGATAATCAAAGAGTGTCTGGTGAGTGGTTCACAATTGTCTCAACTTATTAACAATACTCATGTTGTCTTGGTTTCTGTCTTTCAGGTGAAGACAGAGATGAGGAGGCATTTCTTCTCTTAGATGAGGACACTATCAAAAATCTTGTCCCTCAAGTTCAATCCAGTTATTGAATGTTGTCAAATGTTTGAGAGAGAATGAGTTGTTTATTTTTCTATTTTTTTCTAATGTCTAATGTTATTACATTGTGACCTAAAATAAATAGGTCCAAGTGTGTGTTTTTTATACAGTTTAATTTAATTTAATGCAATAAAAATGTAAAAGTGCTTGAAGTGTGTAAGTTTTATTTTCTGAAATAATAATATATAATAATAATAATTTCTGGATTATTCCAACCCAGATATTGGGGTTGTTCTTTTGACCCAGAAGTTGGGTTATATTAACTACAATGTTGGGTTATTTTTAACCCAAAATTTGGGTCAGGTATTTAACCCAGAATTTGGGTCAAAAAGAATAACCCATTTTTCTGGGTTGAAATAACCCAGAAATTAGTTGGTCCCTTTTTAACCCAGGATTTGGGTCAAAAATAACCCATAATGGGTTATTTTTGACCCAGGAGTTTTTAGTGTGTAGGGTTTAAGTCTGGAGATTGACTTGGCCAGTCTAAAACCTTCCACTTTTTGCCCCTGATGAACTCCTTTGTTGCTTTGGCACTGTGTTTTGGGTCATTATCTTGCTGCATGATGAAGGATCTCCCAATCAGTTTGGTTGCATTTTTCTGTAAATTGGCAGACAAAATGTTTCTGGGCAATTCCAGCCAGGGACGTGCACAGGAATTTTGAGGGGCAGTTGCTCTGACCTAAAAAAAAAAAGGACACACTGACAAAATTATATTCAGAATTCAAAATATTGGGGAGGGGCTGTGCGCGCGCGAGTATGTGAGAGAGACGCGTGAGTGAGTGAGAGACGCAGGGAAATGAAATGCAGCTGAACGTTTGCTCTATGAAAGACATTGACAAAGACGAAAACTAAGGACATTTAATCTATAATTTTATTTTAGTTAGTTTTGCCAAACACACATTACAGTTTTGGTTAGTTATCGTTTTTTTGTAATGCCTCGTTTTTATTTTTATTTCAGTTAATGACGATGTTTTTTCCCACCTAGTTTTTCGTTCGTTTTCGTTAACGATTTTAACCTTACTCACCTTTCCGACAACGTTAAGTCGTCTCACCCGACAACCGCGACAATCTCCTTCTAGTGCCGCTCATGCAGGCTCAGCTCAGGTGCCGGTCGCGTGCAGCGCTGCAGCCACGTAAAAAGAGTTTGCCCTTCCCCTACTGACTTTCACTTTCGGACGGGTGCCCGAATATGGAAGTGAATGAGGCTTTGCGATTTTTTTTTATCTAGGCCTACGTGAAATTCTGCATCCATTGTACAATTTTTTTATTTATTTTTTTCCACCTCGGAAGGGCAACGTGAGTCGAGAAGGGCATATGGGCAGTTGCCCGGGCAACCTGAGCAACCCCCCTGTGCACGTCCCTGATTCCAGCGTTATGGACGTGACATTTGGAGTCAAAACTTGAAATATAAACGCTCAAAGAATGCATTTAATAGCAACATATTGAACCGTCTATTTATATATTCATAATCCCTTACTAAAGGAGTCCAGACATTAGAAAAATGTCAGTCTATTCAACTGTTTTATATTTTAGATGAGGGAAATATACAGCGTTACGGACGTGACAAAAAAAAAGTCACTAAGTTTTGGGTGACAACATATTTTTTAAGAATTCTGTGAATTACATTGCGCAAACCAAAAGTAATACTGCCCACCGAATGAAGAAGGGTTGGCTCTCCATAGAGCATAAAATAATAATTTTATTTCATTTTTCGTGTTCGCATTAATGAGGAAAAAACAACGTTACGGATGTGACAGTTTTCCGTTACGGATGTGACCGGTCTGAAAGCGGCACAAATGACTGCTTTAAAACTGCTTTAAAACTTTCACAGAGACCTCAAGCAAGCATTTAAACCACCAAATATTGAAATCTGGGATACCAGTATGGTAAGACTCCACAATTTTTCAACTTTTTACTAAACTTTATACATATGTAACGTTATGTAGTGCAAAAGGTTATGGATTAGACCTATTTCTCATGTTGACAAGCATGTGCGTTGTTCAAGAATCAATTTAGAGACCATGATTTTCCTTCTTACAGAACTGCTTGCTAAAATACATTGACAAATATTAATGTTTATCATAAAGCAGTTTAAAATCGCATGTTTTCCCCACAGTCAGGTGAACCGATTGACACTATTGCCAATCGCAATCATGTCAGTTTTATGTTTTGTGTATGAATGACCACACGGTTTTTTTTTTCGGCTAGTTTTCAGAGTTTAAAGCGGAGTCTTGAGTCAAAATGATCAAACTTTATTTCAAGTCAAAATTATTGCAATCTTATTATTTTCATTTTGTCAGCTTGATCGCGCGGATTGTGATCAATAGGCTAGGCTATTCATTTTTAACCAACAGGTAACGCGACATCCCAATTCCCGAGGGAAGTGTCCTATGAGACTCTTCTATAAGTTGTACTGTATCATATAGGCCTACCTTTTGATGTTCATATTTCGTTTTCTGGCAAGAGGAAGAGAAGATCGGTTCATGTGCGCCTGATCAGCCGCTTACAGGTGCTGCAGTAGCTAATCTGTCACGCGCCGTAGGCTATTAAAGAGCGACATCTATTGTTTAAATTTTGTTATAAAATCGACTGAATTTGAAAGTTAAACCTTTTTCATATTAAAACTAACAAAGCACAAGGAGTATTGCGATTATTGGATATGTTCTGATATGGTAAGCCTGAAACAGATGATAGCAATTTAAAGAAGCAAACTCATAGGATTTAATATGAAGAGTCCGTAACGGTCACGTCCGTAACGCTTATTATGGTTGTTCAGAGCAACGTAGTGAAATGAATTGTTGATCCTAATAAGCATAAACATAATTTAGCTTTGCATATAAAGTTTCAAGTTATTTGCATTTATAATTGTTATATGACATAAACTTAATCTTTAAAACGTTACGGACGTGACAGAGCACTGAAGCGTCCTGACCTCTTTATTCCAGCCCTTATAAATTCATCAGGCAGTGCTGTTATGACTAAATGAGTGTATTTATTTATCAGGCATGTCTCCATCTTTCTACACAATGCTTACTGCTAAAATAAAGTTTAAAAAATGGGGTCTTTGATCCCTTTTTTGAAAGCATGAAATATGGTTGGTTGAAAATTTAATTTAAGCATTGTTGCTTACCACATATATTGTGGATAAACAAGGCAATTTTCTTAAAAATTTCTGTTAGAGCACATTAATACAGTATATTACAGACCTAAATGGACAATTTAAAAAGGGTTTTGTTCTTTTGGTTAACTTTTTTTTTTTCATGGTAAAGATGACCTTTGCGTGGAATTGCCCTTCTGTACACTTCAGAGTTCATTTTGCTGCTGCCATCATGTGTTACATCATCAATGAAGATCAATGAGCCCGTCCCAGAAGAAGCCATGCAAGCCCAAGCCATGACATTACCTCCACCGTGTTTCACAGATGAGCTTGTATATTTGGGGTCATGAGCAGATCCTTTTTTTCTCCAAACTTTAGCCTTTCCATCACTTTGGTAGAGGTTAATCTTTGTCTCATCAGTCCATAAAACTTTGCCCCAGAATGTTTGAGGCTTGTCTCTGTAGTTTTTGGCAAATTCCAGCCTGGCCTTCTTATTCTTCTTGCTAATGAGAGGTTTGCATCTTCTGGTGTAGCCTCTGTACTTTTGTTCATGAAGTCTTCTGCGGACAGTAGACTGTGATACCTTCACTCCTGCCCTCTTGAGGTTGTTGCTGATGTCACTAACAGTTGTTTTAGGGTCTTTCTTTACAGCTCTCACAATGTTTCTGTCGTCAACAGCTGATGTTTTTCTTGGTCTACCCATTCGAGGTCTGTTACTTAGTACACCAGTGGTTTCTTTCTTCTTCAGGACATTCCAAATGGTTGTACTTGCTATAGTCAATGTTTGTGCAATGGCTCTGATTGATTTTCCATCTTCTCTCAGCTTCACAATTGCTTGTTTTTCACCCATAGACAGCTCTCTGGTTTTCATGTTGGTTACACGTCTAACTATAAATGCAGTCTGCACAGGCAAAACCCAAATCTGAAACTGAGTGCAGACATTTAGTGCTATTTATTGTTTGAATAATCAATGTAATAGGACACACCAGGGCAACAAAACGCACCTGTCAGTCACATGTTCCAATACTTTTGGTCACATGAGAAATGGGTGGGTTCAAACAAAAGGTTATATCTTCTAAGTTGTGTATCAGATCCAGATGTAAATACCTGGAAATAAAAGCTGAAATGTTGATCTTCTGTCTCATATAAATTGTTTGATGTCAAACCCAAATGTTTTCAGTCTACAGAAAAAATAAAGGAATAGTCCTCACTGTTCCAATACTTTTGGAGGGGACATATGTGTTTTTGGGCAAGGTGAGAGAAAGGGAGACTTGAGTGTGTTTAATGTTCAGTTATGTTTAGAACCATTTCAATTAAAAATGGCTTAGCACTGTGGAAAGAGTGGAAGGTTTATAGACTCAAAGATCTACATGTTTGAATTAAATTATGAAGAATGATGGATTGGAGTTTGTTGTACATGCCTAAATGCTTTCAAAAACTGATGTGGACAAAATCGACATGGTGGGGACACATTGCACACACATTTGCTAAAGATTTCTATTCATCTCTCTTTTTTCTGGGACAAAGAGTCAGAGCTGAACGTAGCAGTGGGGTGTGATGGAGAACTCTTGATAAATGTGGTGGTACTTGCTTTTCTCATTAGAAAGCTGACAGTCAAGGAAACAGCAGTCAGATCACAGACCAGAACAGAATGATGAAGTTGTTAGAAATCTCAGAAGCGAAGACCAGGAGACTTGGATGTATCTTCAGCAGGATTCTTTATTGAGAACACGTGATGTCGGTATTGCAGTCATCAAGTCTAACTGTACATTGTAGTTTAAATACATTTTAGGGGGCAGTGCTTAGGGATAGAGACAAAACACCTGAATGATGACCTTAAACAAAGAATGCAAATGTAGTATCCAGGTATAGGAACCCGCCCCAGACTCTAGAGTGTCGCAAGTCCTAATCCAATCAGCATGACTATTCAAAGAATGGGACAGGGGCTCCAAGAGCCATTAAAGACAAAAGGTGAGAGTCTCTGTATCTGTCTTATTTGACTTACAATAAAGAGAACAGGAACTGGCAGAAAGCTCTTGCTGGAAATTTGCTTAACAGAATCATTCTTCTGATGTCATCATCTTTACCTTAAAATGCTAAACACAATGTACTTCACCTTAGTATTTCATATGATGTTATGTCAGGACGTAAGATCATCAGATCTTAAACAGATTCTTAAATTTGTAATCCCACAAAGTTTAACATCGCTTTCATACTTAACAGGTAATATCTTACCAAAAATCTATAGCACAACACAATTGTCTCAATTATTTAAAAACTGACAAGCCATTAAACACACTTTGACAATGTATGTTTCTCAAAAACCTTTGGATCTGAAGACTTATGTTTGGATGCTTAGAACTGGTTTTGCAGATAAACACAAATTCTGCAAATTCTGCATGAATTCCTTTACAAATGCATAATTTATGTATTTTAATGGATGGGTTTAATTCATGTAAATTCCAGGATGCAAAGAATCAGGATGCAGTTGGGTGACTTCGGCTAAAAGTCAAGTTAATTTAAGTCACCTTCATTTACATTATGCTTTTTACAGTACATATTGTTTCAAAGCAGCTTTACAGCATTGTTTATGTCAATTATGCCATTGTTCAGCTTGAGTCAGTTGATTCAGTTCAGTTGGAAAATCATCAGTTATTAATTTAGTTTTAATTTCAGCTTGTCATCGTCCAGCTCAGTTCAGTTCGCATCAATGTAGCCAGATCAATAATATAGTTGAATAGTAAAAGATAGTTTTGATTTAATATTTTGGTCAATACTTAAATCCCATACTATTATGTTATTTATAGATTCAATGACTTTAATATTATTCTGAAATGTGGAAAGTAATGATAATAAAGAATGAATATTGTCCAAACATCAATATACTGTAAATATACTGTAATAGGCCTACTTGTAATATTCTGTAAAATATTTGAGCAAACTATTTACAGATTGTATAAAAATGCACACAAGACAGGCACACAATTATTTTACATTCAGTTACATTAAGTCTCAGTCAACTCTTAGTAACTCTCTAAATACAGATTGTTTAAGTTTTTTTTTTTTTTTAAATTTAGGGGTTTAAGTCCTGCTCCATCCATCCATTCATCCATCAACTGTCCAAAATGATTTTAATTTATGGCCATTATAAAAACTCAGAAATAACCCCATAGAAACCCAAAAGTATCTAATTCACATCCGCACTGCTTGTGAAACTGACCTAATTTAGATTGGTTACTTAAATAATTTCATATGAAATGAATAAACAGGTATTTTAGCAAAATTATATTTTCAAACATTAGATATATATTTTATATCTATTGACTATTGAGGCCTTTAACAATGTTTCTCAACTAGAGAAGAATTTTTTTTTTTTTTTTCAGGGTGAATGTTTTAGATGTCTCTCTATTCGACGCTGACACTAATGAGTTAAATAAGGTGAATTGATTAGTGGGACATCTAAAGCTTTCTGGGAGATCCACATGGTACATTTTCAAAAAACATGATTACATGCCTCAAAAACCAATCTGAATTACATATTGTCTGTTTCCTGACCCTTTAGCCACTTTAGTGGATTTAGTCAATTTAGTGGAATTTCTGAAATACACACACACACACACACACACACACACACACACACACACACACACACACACACACACACACATACACACACACACACACACACACACACACAGAGAGAGAGAGAGAGAGAGAGAGAGAGAGAGAGAGAGAGAGAGAGAGAGAGATCTATTTTTCCTTTTATTATATACTTTTATTATTCTAAATCTGTATCTGATTGTATCTGTCATCCCTTTATCTCTCTATCTGAGAGATACAGTCAGAGAGATAGAGGGATGACAAATACTGTCAGAGACAGATAGAGGGATGACAGATACATCTGACTGTCTATCAGATCAGCATTCTTGTCTTCAGTGTTTTTAATTGTGTATGGACCTAGAAAATTTGTATCCAATTTTCTGCCTTTTCTCTGCTGACTCCGAACATTACACCTCCATACTTTGTCACCCACAGTCAATTGTACTTTCTTTGCTTTCTGTTCTTTCCTTGTCATTCGTTTTTGAACCTGAGCAGAGTGGGTAAGAGCAGTCTGAAAAATTTCATCAAGTTTCAGGACACCCTCTGTCATTTCTTCAATTCCCATGACAGTTTCAACAGAACTGTCAACCTGAAAAAAGGAACATTTGCTTCTAGTTAAAAATAACTAATCATACAGTTGTTTACTTCTAGGTAACTGTTTATAATGTTTTCATTATGCACGATTTGTGCAGTCGTCTGTAACAAGTATAACAGCAGAACACCTTCAGCTATCGTCTACAATGAGTTCAGCTCGTTGTGCTCTTCCTTTGCGATGTTTTAAAACTCAGTATTTTATAGGTTGTTATCATTAAGTTCATCACTGCCTGTAACAACTGAATTAAAATTCATTTCTTAAAAAAAAAAAAAAAAAAAACTACAGTGATTCCAGATATTCGAATAGTATTTTAATGCAAATGCATTTGTGCAAATTATTTGGGGGCCACTGTCTGTAAAAAGATAATGTTTTGTTGTTATAAAAATAGTTTTAAATAAATAAAAAAGTCTTTAAAATTCAAAGAGTGGTAAAAATGTCAAACTCTTTAAGACTAAAAATGTATTTTTTTGATCTGAGAATAGCTTTCTTATGTCTTATATTTTCATATATTAAGCCAAATGTGCCCCTAATTAAAACCCCATGAAGAACATGCATGTTTATAAACATTAATGACCAGTGAATTCAGGTTGACTGGGACACTTTTTGCCATTGAGATGACTGGGAAATAGTTTCCTGATCAACCTGAATATATGCCAAATAATGAATGTTTGTGTATCAAAATAAATTGTCCATTTATATCAGTGTTCATAACTGTATATCCAGGTAGACAAGTGACACATGGTCAAAAGAACAGGTGGCAGAGAATAACACAAGGTTGCAAAAATCTTTATTAGGCCACTGATTTTGTACATTTCTTTCATTTGGGATGGGATAAGCCAGTTTTAAATCATAAGGTGAGGTAACAGAAGAACATAGCAATACATAATTGAAATGGCAGCTGCATGTAATTTACAATATGTTATTTATTTTCCAATTTATTTGTTAAATTAATTACTCATTCAGGTATTCTGAGATGCTTGGTTTTATTGTGCAATTGAAAAATTAAAGCTTGTGGTGTCAGTGTATCTTTCTTTAATATAGGTATAAATGGAAAAGGTAGTTTCAGCAATATTTTCAGAATTTGTGACCAACTGGGAAACCAGAGAATGTTAGTCTGAAGTAAGCTAATAAGCACATAATCACACCAGTAGTCTATAGGTTACAAAAATATTATGTCCACACCACAGACACATTTATATAGGCCTATCAGTTGTTACATCGCAGGGTACAAAGGAAGAGCACAATGAGCTGAACTCATTGTAGACAGCTGAAGGTGTACTCATTAATATTCATGTATGCTCCGCCTTCGGAAACTGAAAACCTCAGGAACCAAAAATATCGCAACACTGGTGTTGTGCCCAATTCCGACCCCCCGGCTGCAGAGTGGGGCGGAGCTACGGGTAGGCCTGGGCCAACCCAGATTGACAGCTTGCCCACCCAGTCAGATCCAGGGAAATATATATATATTTTTTAATAAAACAATTTTCTAACGTTTAACAATTCTTCAATAACTTTTTTTAAATTTGATTTGTTTTTTCATGCATTAAAACTCTTCATAAGAATAACTCTTCTTCAGTTAAGTCACACGCCAGTAGTAGCCTGTTATGTTCTTCGTGCAAATATCTGGATTTCAACCAGCAGCGCCCTTTTTATGTTAAAAAATGGCTAACCTATGCGTCTATGATGCATTTAATAAAGAAAAACGACTTGACAAAGATGACAGGACGGCGTAACAACTTTTATCGTTTGAACGAGAACTAACAAATAGGCTAAATGAGTTTATGATGATATCAACATCTTCAATTCAAAACCTAGCCGATTCTGACTTGTTTAGAACTGACATCAGCCATACACGGTAAGCTATAGGTGTTTAGTCTGGCCTGCCATGGCATGATAATGCAAGTGAATAAATATATAAATTTGTGTACTGTAATGGTCTAGTGGTAGAATTTTTGGCAAGCGTTTCTGAGGTTCTGGGTTCTAATCCGCCTCCATATCTTCTTTTTTTTTTCTCATTAAAACCAAAGGTGTTCATCAGTGATCGTACATCAAGTGCAAGGACACATTGTGTGCATTTTGTTCCGTGCTTTTACCAGAACGAAATGCTCAATTGTCTGTGTGAAGACTGCGCATGTGCACGAGCGCCAAGAGAACTAATAACAGCAGCAAGGGGCCATTTTGCCAAAAATCAATATTGTCCACTTGAGATTGTATACTGAGCAGAAGCCACGCATTCCACACAAGATTGTGGCCGGAAGTTCAACAGCAGCAACTGCATCAAAAAAAACTTGTCAAACTGCTATATCTTTGCTCTGCTACTAGCTGCATCTTTACCATCATCACCATACCGTCTCCAAAGCGGCTGCCTCACCTGACTCCGCTGCTGAATCTGTGACATCATCACCTACCGTATCCAAAGCGGCTGCGGCTGCGTCCGAAACCGCCTACTCAATGAGTAGGTACTTAATTTCAATAAGTACTTACTTAACGAGCGCCAAAAGAGTAGGTACTTAACAGCCAAATCTCGTTGAGTATGCGAGATCCGAAAATAATCCGCCATGTTGAGGTTATCATGTGACCTACGACGTTATCACAAGTGCAACAACTTAAAAGATATGAGTGACAGGTTTAATTCTTCTATCTGTTAATATCTTGATATTGATTAAACTGCTTATTTTGTGGTCTTGTTGAAGAAACAGCTGCCAGTAATTTTGTAATTGTAGTAGGCTACAACTAATATATTTTGGGTTAATTTAAAGTTCTTATATTTTTATAATGTGAGTTTATTTTTTGTTACAAATACCCAAATTCGTGTGAATATGTTATTAATTTCTTTATTTTATATGCAAAAATGTCCATCCACAAGCATAAATCAAATTTTTTCCCTTTTCTCGTTGAATTAGCTCTAGTTTCATCCCTCAGGCTTTCAAATAATAAATAAAATAAATACTTTTATGCATTATGATGTATTCAAAATATTTAACCTCGTCATCATGCTTTATGTGTGTGTATAATTTCAAACGATGATGTATACAAACACATTTTTTTTTTTTTTTATTATTGTTCATTGTTAAAGATACAACTGGTATTTTCCCTGATCTTGTATGTTATTATAGGTCCTGCAATAAAATAAAGATATGAGTGACAGGTGCACTAACACCTCACAGCACCAGTAACTCAACCCTACCTAGTGCGGTTTTTCTCAGTGTTAACAATGTCTGAAGCCAAAGAAGACATCAGCAGCTGCTCGAAGATTTCACCTTTGGAGAAGACTTGATTTTATACTCAAAAAATGTAAGTAAAATCTACTTGAAATTAAGATTACCTCAGAATGAATTGCTTTGCTAGCACACCCCAACATTAACCATAAACCAAAACTTAATTATATTACTTTTCATATTACTTCTTTAGTAAAACAAGCAAAATGTAATGTTTTGTTATATGACAGCTGTGCATGAACACACTAGACAAATACAGCTGATGTGAATACATCTCCATTTACAGTCAATGAAAGCATGAATAAAATATATAAATTTACTGATAATAGCATAATTAATAAGTAAAGAATTAATAAAAGTAATAATGACAATAAATAAATAAATGCATGTACAAGTCAACAACACACGAAACAAAGCTTTATTCAAATGTATTGATCTAACAATCAGGTATTTACAGTCCTGCTCTCATCTCAACACAGCTGTGCCAATTCTGCAGCTTTATTCTGATGAAGCAGCTGATGAACACCTTCATCATCATGTCCCTCACTGCTGCTCTTCTCATTGGGGACATCGTTGATCCAGAGGATGAGGAAGACCATGATGATGATGGTCCTCTGAACCCTTGAAGCAAGAGTGGGAGAAGATGTGCGGGACAATCTGGCTCTGCTGTGTCTGCTGCAAACATTCATGTGCTCTCCATCAGCATGACTGAATAAACAGATTAAAACTTTTTACACTTCATTCATGTCAGCATTCTGTTTCTTGCCATACTTCATTTCATATTTTTACAATTACATGATGATTTCTTTTGTAGCTTCATTACTTTTGTGGTGTGGTGGGCTAAACCACTGAGCTGGTCAGCAGAAGGTTGCTGGTTTGATCTCTGCAGCGTCTCCACCAGTGTGTGCTTGATCCAGACACTTCACTCCAGGTTGCTCCAACGGGATCATCCCTGTAATAAGAGCACAGTTAGTCACTTTGGATAACAGCATCTGCCAAATGTAAATTCGATTTTTTTAAAATCCTTTTTTGTTAGTGTTTCGAGCACAAACACTAATTCAAGCTGTTTATTTCTTAAAGTTTACTTTTTCAAGGTACTACTATAATATAAATGCATACATACATTTCATACATATTTCTATTTGGGGGCATAAAGGGTTAGTTCACCCAAACAAATAAATTCAGTCATTATTCACTTGCCTTCATGCTGTTCAATCCCTGTGTTCATTTTTTTTTTTTTCTTTCTTTTTTTTCTGAACACAAAAGTTGATTTTGATCAAGTTTGTCCAGCTAGTTTCTACACTATCAGTCAATGGAGCCTGACTTCCAGAAGCTTCATGACATTATTTGATGATGCTTTTGAAGCTCCACTGAAACCAGCAGAACAATCTTGACGAAAATCACATCCTCACTGTCCTTTGGTCTTTGTCTAGATGCTCTCGCTGGCTCTCAGGGTTCACTGAGGATGAAGAAATCACAGCAACATCAGGTCAGATGAGGCAGTAAGGGCAGGAGGAGTGATGGAGAGTCTCATCCATGACACTGAACCATTCCCAGGATCTGCTGTGTCTCTCCATCCTCAGTGCTCACACCAGTCTGAGGACATTCACATCCTACAAAAATACACAAACATAATACAAAAGCAGTAATTTTAGCAGCACAATGTCATCTGATTTCTGTATTAGAAGTAACAAAATGATCTTACTTTATATTTTTGTTTCAGGTTTTCCTTTTTTTTTTTTTTTTCACAAATGCCACTGTCACCTTTCCTCGCAGGTCCTGCTCCACAAAAGCTCTGCAGAAAACATACAGACATCAAGAATCAGAAAAGTGCTGTAATAACTCTGTTTGAAATTACAATAATTAAAATAAACTACAACTTAAGATTTAAATAGACTTTGTATTCATTTCTGTCCCTGTAACATCAGACAAGATTCAAGTTTCCTCTGAGATTTATGTGCTCAAATCTACATTTAAATGTTGAGGTAATTGTTGATGTGTTAAGTAACATTTTATCCAACACAAATGTTCCTCAATTTTTCAACAGAACTAATGGACAAATAATATAGATTACTTATATTTAGTTACTTTATGGAAATTTATTTACATTACTTTCATTAATCTATTGCAAACTGTGCTGACAACAGTGAATTGTACTAAGTTACACAATAGCATACATCATTCAGATGTCTACTTCATATCTAGGGCCTAACAGACATATTCATATGAAATTCATATGGACGATTTTCCTACAAGATATTAAACAGTCATTTAGTAATCGTATTTAGATTTACATACTGGAGCTCCCCTGTTAGCTATACATAATAAAACATGTTTAACAGCAAAATCACAATAATACTATACCATTTAGCGCCTTTAGTTTCAACAATTTGCTCTACTGTAATTCAACAAATGTGAATTTAAAACAAGGAACCGTGTTTTTGGTTTGTAATACTCACATTTGAAAACACCCGCGTCTACCTTTTCACCTGAAAGTTAAGTCATGTTTTTTCACATTTACAATTTTTCTATCAATACAGTTGTTTAAGAGGCATGGGCAGGAAAAAAATGTCTATGTGTTGCTTTCCAAAATTGGGCCATATAAGATATTTTTTTGCAGACCTTAATAAAACTTCTCCAAATAATGAGCTTGAAAGCGAGGTAAGATATTCTGCGATTGAAATAGTACATATCAAATTTTAACTTCCATTGCTAATCCCACACTGTTTTGATTCCTTGTTTAAGGTTATTAATGCATACATGAGACTTCTTGTGAGGCGTCACAATGAACAGTCAAAAGAACAGTCCTTCCAAATCGACACATTCGAGATGACCAGCATTTGGAATGGAAAAAAAAAATCTAAATTAAAGGTTGGTTTGCACTGTTATATTTATGTAACAATTATGAAAAACGAAATTCAGAACACATTTCATTTCTCTTTTTTTATTATTTTAGGTTGATCCCAAAATGTACAAGTCTCTCATAGGCATTGTGAATGACCAATCAATTTGCATGTGTTATGCAGGTATTACAGCAATATTTATAATGTACTAGGATCTGATATAATAGTTAAATTGGTCTATTAACTTGTTTGGGATATTTCAGATTTTCTCAGTCACTTTGGTACATTTCTCGAATCATCCTTACAATTTGCAAAACTGTGAACCTTGTGTCATTGTTCTCGAACAAGATAGTCAAAATACTTAGCCATGTTGTCAGGATAACAGTGATGAATATTTCAGATATAGCCTAAACTATGGCTACAGTTTTTATGACAGTGAACAAATTACTGAAAAATGTCCTTGTGATAAATAAAAAAGACAAGACTGTATATACACTGTATATATGTATTCATGTGTGATATAGTATGTGTCTGTATAACATTCATTAAGCCTATACTGTAAGTGTAAAGCAAGTGTAATATGCTACTGTAAGTGTAAAAATGCCACTGTAATATAGCATGCACATTAGTGTGCAGTGCACATTGCTGAAATACATACCTGTTATGTCTACGAAATGCTTGAATGACTGAGAAAAAGGTTTTTCTCCAAACATTCAGCTGCACATTTAGACCCACATAAGCCATTGTAAGGTCATGATTGAGCCTCATTTCACCAGAAACGTGCCTATGCCCTTTGCCTTATCTACCTCTTCCTCTGTTTTGCCTCCCTACCTTCTACCACACATCCTTACTCTTCTTCCCAGTTGTTGACCCCGTTCTTCCATTATCAGAAATTGAAACTCCTGTGTTGTGCTCTGTCTATATATGCTTTCCAGTTGAAGATTCGTGACATGATTCTTTGAGCTGTTTTAGACAACTGGTTGTATCATTGGTTGATCTAATGCTTCTGATGAGCAAATCTGATCTCTATAGTATTTCTATATATATATATTTGGTCTGGTATCCCAATATAAATGATTTGCATTTGTTAAGGGCTTTTATGCGACAAAAAGGGTGCAATTTTTCAAGGTGGTCCTGTGGTAAGCTGCCTCACCCAAAACAACAAGATGGCACATCCTGTGTTGTCTTTGCATTAAAAGTAAGTGGTTTTAAATAGCAAATTTTGTCAATGCCCTAAAGTATGATTTAGGGAAACACAATTAAGTTCCTAATTGTGGTGTACATGGTCTGCTAAAGTCAAATTTATGTTTTATTTTCCTTTATAATAAAATTGCTCCTTTTATTATTTTCGTTTTTCAGTTTGCTGAATTTAGAGATGAGCCAATTGATTTCCTCAACACACCACAAGGAGAGAAAGAACTGAGGAAAGCAATAGCTGTCACTCTTCTTCAGAACAGCGGTATGTGTAATGTACAGAACGGTCAAAAGTTGGGAAAAAGCAATTTGTAATGTTTTTTTTGAAAAGTCATAATTACACACAACACAGTAATATTGTGAAATATTACAATTGAAAATAAAAAAAAAAAATTAAAAAAAAACTTTTCTATTTTAATATATTATAATAAAGCAATAAGCCCCAATCAATAAGCTTCCGCTTGCGGCGTGGCTAACAACGCTCCTTAGCTGTTATAAATTCACTGCAAACCATGGCTTCACGGGGCTTATTGCTTTTATTAAACATTTATTCCATATACGTAGTAAGGTTTCACAACAAAAACAGAGAAAATAAAGTGTAATGATATAAATAAAAACAGTATTCTTCCACCAAACAATGTAGTTCCTCAGAAACAGTTGTGGTTCCAACAAAGTGGTTGCCGACCAGCGTAAACAAAGGTGTAGGTTTGTAGTGTAATTTACAACAGCTTAGTCAACCAATCAGAATCAAGGAGCAGAACTACCTGTTTTATAAAATATTATTTCTGTAATGCAAAGCTGAATTTTCATCACTCACGTCTTCAGTGTCAGATGATCCTTCAGAAATCACTCTAATATGCTGTTTTATTATCAATGTTGGAAACAATTGTGCTGCTTAAGATTTTGTATAACCTTGTTTATACTTTTAAGGATTCATTGATTTAAAAAACAAAAACAAACAATAAGACAGTATTTACTTAAAATGTAAACCTTTGAAACAATATACAGTTGTCACGGTGTAATAGAGAAGGCGCAATACGACGAGCTTCAAAGTAAAGAGTCTTTAATTGTAATCCACATATCTACAGGGAGAAGGCACACATGCATACTTTAAAGCAGGGGTGGGGAACGTCGATCCTGGAGGGCCATATTGTCCTGCAAAAAAAAAAAAAAAAAAAAAAACACTCACCGGCCTGTAACTTTAGTAATCCTGAGCACCTTGATTAGCTTCAGGTGTGTTTAATTAGGGTTGGCACTAAACTCTGCAGGACAATTGCCCTCCAGGATCAACGTTCCCCACCCCTGCTTTAAAGTAACCTCATAGACTGACAAAGACACATGAACAGAACCAAACTATAAAGGACACTAATGAATAGAGTGCCCCAGGGATGACGCGTTTTTGTAGGCCAACCCGGAAGTTAGTGGCGCACGGGTTCCCTCGGTTGAAAGCCTATGCATTTTTCCCATAGACTTTTGGAAAATCACAGAAAATAAGCTCTGTGTTTAACAAAGGGTTATGACACTTACACGTTTTGTCTATCAAGATAATCTTTACAAGTTAACACAACATTTATAGATTTTGAAGCCTAAATAAAGTCGTCAGATATAAAAAGCTAACAGTAGGCTATATAAACGGACCACAGCACACCATGGTCGCGGATCAACGTCGTCAACACCAAGCTTCCTCAAACTGTATTTAAAAAATACCTTTATTTAAACACATGCTCGCTGATTATGATCTGCGCTGTTATGAATACTTTTCCACTTTTTCATGAGAAATGCTGTCCAAATGTCCCGTTTTTAATGATGACGTCTAAAGTCCCCGCCAAAGGAAGTAGTCCCTTTTAGCAACTTGTTAGCAAACGCCGATTTTAAGACAGTAAAAGTTTAAAAAAATCACAATCACTGGTGTGTTTTATGTCATAGATCAAAACGTGAAAGTATTTAGAGGCTTTGTTAACCACATACCTTATTTCAGGCGATTTAGCAAAAACCCATTCAAAAAACCCATAGACTTTACGGCGTTGGAACCGAAAGTCCTAAAATGCTAACTCGCTAAATGCGTCATCCCTGGGGCACTCTATTACACACAGGTGATGGGAATGACGATAATGACAGGAACTCCAAATAAGGGCAGACAAATGGGAGAAACCAAACAGAGAGTCACAGGGGTGTTACAACAGTACTGTTCAAAAGTTGTGGTAAATTTTTTTTTTCTTTCTTTTGTTATGAAATAAATTAATACTTTTATTTAGCATGGACCTGTTAATTTGATAAAAGTATAGACATAAGTAAAGACTTATATTGTTAGAAAAAAATCTATTTTTAATAAATTATGTTCTTTCTAAATGTAAATTAATCTATGAATTTATATATATATATATATATATATATATATATATATATATATATATATATATATATAAGTAAAGCAGGTTCCAAAATAAGCACCACAACAATCACCATTCACAAATCACCATGCCTGCCTATTTTAATGTATATTAAAATAGAAAAGCATCATTTTAAATATATGTTATATATTTCTCAATATTACCTTTTTATTTTTGATCAAATAAATGCAGTCATGCATTAAGCATAAAAGACTTATTTGAAAATGTTAAAACTAGTAATGTTCCCAGACTGGTAGTGTGTTTGCAAAGTATTTCAGAGAAGTTATTTGGTGTATTTACAGTCTGCTTAAATTTATTTAGCAGAATTTCTCCTGTAAATTTAATTTAAATGGGATACATTTTCTATTGCAATGCATAGTGTAGTGTAGGGGAATTACAGTTAAGACTCAAGAACCACTGACTGAAGATGCAGTTAATTGAATAATTTTTATTAGATTTTTATTTTTTTACTCAGATATCAGCATTAATACTCACAAGGAGCTTGTGTTGTGGCATGCCCTGTTTCTCTCTTGTTAAAGAAGTCTCTCTAAGCCGGGGTTCCAGGTGTCAAAATTAGATTTTATTGGTAAAAGCCGAAATATGTAGCTGCACACATCTCAAATCTTTGGTCTCACTGCTCTGATTATGATGGTTTCACATCACAGAATGAGGCAAAATCATTATCTTATATATTATTCTATAAAGTGATAAAGGCTTTTGATTAGCATTGCATTTCATCTATAGAGTTTATTCATATAAAAATACCAAATATAGCTTGAAGAACAATAAACCATTTAGTCACAATCGTACAGATATGTCTCTATCTGAGTTTTATTCAGCTACCGAAAATGTATACCTTTGTTGTCCATAATAGGGATTTCCTGTATGAATGAAACATATTACAGGTATGTAGTCACTAATCTCGCAACACCTTTCTGTTCAAATATTCTGGGTAAAAATAGGAATAATAATAATACTTCTGAGTTTTTCTCTCTCAGTGAATGCATTCCATTTTCTGACAATTTTTATTTTTTTGTCAAAGATCGTAATCATAAATTTATTTAATAATAAATCCTTATACCTTTCTAAACATTTACAGTTAGCCCTCCTGCATGTTAACAGGTCATGTTGCAGTTTTCTGTGAATATATATTGATAACCATTAACAATAATTACTGTTTTGTTTAATGTTTTTATTTAATAATAACAATATCAGAATTAGTCATATGGATAAAAACAACATTTTGGCCAAGTTGTGCAGCCCTACAAACAGGCACAACAAACTCTGGGTTCTTTATCATTTTTGGTAAAAAAACAAAACAAAAAAAAAACAACTTGTTGCAGTTCTGATTTTATTGTTATAGTTTAGATTTTGGAATTCAGTTAATATTGCCTCTTTGAATAGTCTCTCCAAATTAAGCCATGTTACACATTAACGCTATTTTTAAAATATTTGAAATTAATAAATGATAGAGTGAAGAAATAAGGGGGTAAAATCATAATCTGTCCATGTAGATAGAATGAAATGTATAATTTTACATACAGAAGTGCTATTATTGGTATATCAGACCCATTTTAGGAACTTTTAAAATCCAGGCATGTGGGTGAAAATGTCCCTTCCCAAATAAAACTCCTAATGCAACATATGCATTATTTTAGTGCACAATTTTATTGGAATATCATACATGTTTCAGGGGAAATGAACCCATTATTTGAATTTACTTTGGAACATAATATTACATTAAGTCTCATACTGAATACAGTAGGCTAATGTGTAATTTTTTTTTCATCATTACACAAAAAAGGTTCGTATTGATTAATTAAATTTATTTTGTAAAGCATAACACTTTAATGTAAAATTCAACAAGTACATAGTGGGTTTGTCTAAGGAGACAAAGAAAAAAAAAAAAAACTATCGAAGCATCAACAAAATATATGCAACGAACATTCTCCAGTCTCGTTTACGATTAGGTTTGAAAAGCAATGAATCACTTCTGAGTTTACACTGCCATCTACAGGAAACTGCATAAGTGTTCTTCAAATTGAACGTTTAGAGTTGGTTCAGTGAAACATTAACCTAAATTTCCGTTTTAATTGCCATCTACAGGAAACACAACGGTACTGTCCGCGTGCACGCTTAGAGGTAGTTTGCAGCCGGGGGGTCGGAATTGGGCACAACACCGGAAAATATAATTACTTAAACTACCGAAACACAAATAGTCTCTTTTTAACTGAAAATATGGGTGGCTCTTAAAAGAGCCTTTGGGTTGCTGAGTCTCGGTTGAATCTCTACTTTGAACTGGTGTACTTGGTGACGGCCTTGGTGCCCTCGGACACGGCGTGTTTGGCCAGCTCTCCGGGCAGCAGCAGACGCACGGCGGTCTGGATCTCTCTAGAAGTGATGGTGGAGCGCTTGTTGTAGTGAGCGAGACGAGACGACTCACCGGCGATGCGCTCGAAGATGTCGTTGACGAAAGAGTTCATGATGCCCATCGCCTTGGAAGAGATGCCGGTGTCAGGATGAACCTGCTTCAGGACTTTGTAGACGTAGATAGCGTAGCTTTCCTTCCTGGATCTCTTGCGCTTCTTTCCTCCCTTACCGGCGGTCTTCGTGACGGCCTTCTTAGAGCCTTTCTTAGGCGCGGACTTTGCTGGTTCAGGCATGATATTCTCTGAACGCAAACTTCACAAAGCAATGTGAGTCAGAAGCGACACAAAGGTAATTATTCACTGCCCTATGCAAATTTTCAAAGATACAGATAGCCTCTTTTAATAGGCCAAACCCATAAACTCGTATTTCATTGGACAACTCAAAGCATCACGAGCGGAATGAGGGCCAATCACATTCGCCGCCGCCAACCGCTGAGTTTGAACTACACCCTGACTGTTTCCTTTGTTTCGTTTCCCGCTCTTTTTATTATTAGTTTGAGAAAATAAGCGATTCTAGACAAATATTGTGAACCATCGTGTAATTTTAACACAATTATAGAGCCATTGAGGGAGTTTGGAAGGAAAGAGACAAATAATGGTCATGAAACTGTGGTTTAACTGTTTAAACTACAGAAAATAGTAAATAAAAGCCCATTTGACCTAATGTAAAATAAATAACATTTTTGTTTGCTGCATTTCCACTTTTGATAACTTAGATATTTTAATGTTAATGCCCATTTGTTCATTTTGTAAAACATCTACTAAACTATTAAACATTCCCTAAATTAATAAACGTTTCTTAAGACTTAGTCCTAGACTATAATGCATGTTTGAGCTGTTTTAACTGAAAGCAACTCTTATTGATATACGTTATATCTTAAAATATGTCAGCGCCATTGTTTTGTCTTAAGTTGCACACACTCTTTTTTTCCTAGCGTACGTTTATAAAAGCTAAGTGTCATAATTGAAGTAAGGCTTAATCCTAATCTGTGAAATCGAGCCATTGTTTTAATACAAAAACAATTGGCGTGCTTTTTAAAGCAACAATATTTTTAGAATCACTGATCTGTTAAAGAGAAAAAAAAGAAGCCTATAGTCATTACTATTAAACGTTATTTACCAGTTTAGTAATTCATTTTGGATTCATCACACACAAAAATAAGTTATAAATTATAATTAAATGTGTGGTCGACGAGACCAAAACATTGGACTCTTTGTGACAGAGTGGGTGGCTCTTAAAAGAGCCGTTGGGTTGGTGTAGTTGTTCCTGATTTCAGAAGTTTATCCTCCGAAACCGTACAGAGTGCGTCCCTGTCGCTTCAGCGCGTACACAACATCCATGGCGGTCACGGTCTTTCTCTTGGCGTGCTCGGTGTAGGTGACGGCATCGCGGATGACGTTCTCCAGAAACACCTTCAACACTCCGCGGGTCTCCTCGTAGATCAGACCGGAGATGCGCTTGACACCGCCACGGCGAGCAAGACGACGGATGGCGGGTTTGGTGATTCCCTGGATGTTATCGCGCAGAACTTTACGGTGACGCTTGGCGCCTCCTTTTCCGAGTCCTTTACCGCCTTTGCCTCTTCCAGACATGGTTAACACAACTCTTTCAAGCAATGATAACGAATGAATGGAAAACTAGTATTACTGGGAGGCCTTTTACATTTGCTTACAGGACCTGATAGAAACCAGGACTGCTTCTCAAGGCACACACTCCTCCCCCAAGTAGCTAGAGCACAGGTGAATTAATTCCTGCCCTGACGTTTGTTTCATGTTAAATTTCAGGTATCATAAAAATTATTTCACAAACATAATGATTTACAGTACTGTTTGATAATGAAAAGTGATATTCTGAAGAGGGACACAAGACGTTATATCACAATATTAAGGCGAGACACTAGGGTAAAGCAAGCAAACAAACAAACAAAAAACTAATATCACCCTACTTCCCCAGTGGATTGATTACAATAAGAATTTTTCTAAAATATTTTGTTATGTTTAAATATGCAAATGAGGCCTTATTTACTTACAAATTTACATACATTTCTAGTACAAACATCTGAACTTTGGATGAAGTCAGGTTCATAATTCTTGTTTCTTTCTTTTTTTTTATTAGAGTCAAGGTTTTTACAGAGTGGATTTTGGATTTATCTTTTTATCACTCCATAATTCAGAAAATGCTGTGAACAAACAAAAAACAAACAAAAACATTCAGAATTTTTCTTTGAACAAACTATATATGAACAAATTCCTCTGTAAAACCTTCAGAATATAGATAGGTATAAAACTAAAGTTTGTTGTATGAAAGTGCTTCTGGAGTAGAGATATATGGCTCAGCGTAGGATAAAAAAAAATCATTTTGAAAAAACAACCTTTAAAATATGTATTGTAATTGAAATCTATAGACAAATAGATAAAGTGCCAAAAAAAAAAAAAAAAATGCTTAAATGTGGATTTTGAATGTTTTCTTACCACTAGTCTGAGAAAAAAAAAAACTTTATTATAAGCAAATGAGCCCAACATCTCAAAATCACACCAGTGTTTTAGCCTGTAGTGTCTCGCCTTAAAGTATTAAATATTTTAGTGTTTTTTTTTTTGTTTTTTTTTTACCTTTTTATTATTGGGACTTTCGAAAACACAAACACTGGAGACGCAGACAAAATTATTGTATTAAAACTGCAATTATGCAGGATTATGTTTGATACTCTTTCACTTGACTACATTTTAACGCTTTTTTATTTTAATCTATTTTGATAGATTGTATGAGATGTATCTCACAGGATATTGCTCTGTTAAGATATAGAAAAAAAGCCATCAATATTTGTTTTATGTGATGCAAAAAAATGCAAAAAACAAAAACTAATATGCAAAATATGCTGTATGTATGACGTTTAATGGTAGTTGTCCACTGGCACGGGGCGGGCGGAGCAGAGCAAGCATTTTCAAATAATTCCTATGGAAGTCGAGCTTCACAATCCCACAATGCACCTTGCGAGTGTGAAGCTCAACTTCCATAGGATTTAACTGAAAACGCTTGCTCTGCTCCGCCCACCCCACGCCAGTGGACTCCTACCATAAGTGTCCTGAAATTGAGGTGTTTAAATGTATTTTGTTTTTACACTGTTGAACTGTCTTGTCAAGCTCAGGGCTTGAGGTGCTGTCCTGCAGAGTTTACCTCCAATCCTGTTCAAACAGACATGCCAGTAATTTCCAAATAAATCTGAATACTTTTAGCAAGGATCGTGTGTTTGATTGGCATTGGAGCTCAACTCTGCAGGAACAGCTTCCCCTGTTCTACCCAGCAAGAAGAGTTGAAAATGCAGATATAGTCAACTAAATATGATAATATCAGTTTAACATATGAATATTAACACACACAAAAAAAAGGGAAAAAAAAAAGATAGGCTCCATATTAAATATAAATGTCAATATTGTGGATGAAATTTTTTTCTTACCCAAATCTGGCAACAATGATTCAAAATGTGCTAAACAGCAGAATGAACATAATTATTTAGTTTTCTGTTTCAGCAACAAAGGCTTTCTTGAATTGTTAACGCGCTTGGGGGAGGGGGGAGGGAAAAAAAAACGCTTTATAATCTGCATATAATGACCTCTGACACCGGATTGATACTTCAATAGCGGTTTGATGTGTGTTCTACGATCACCAAACAACAGAGTAGACTGACTTAATGCTCCCTTCATCAATTAATAACTAAGTTACTGAAGTCAAATCACACACTATGTGGGACTGGTTGATTTACAATTGTAGTTTTCAGCATTACATTGGAAACTTCCTCGTTCAGTGTAATTTTGGTGGCTCTTAAAAGAGCCTTTGGGGTTTGATGTGGCTGATGCGGGTTTAGGCGCGCTCTCCGCGGATACGGCGGGCCAGCTGAATGTCTTTGGGCATGATGGTGACCCTCTTGGCGTGGATGGCGCACAGGTTGGTGTCCTCAAACAGACCGACCAAATAAGCCTCGCTGGCCTCCTGCAGGGCCATGACAGCGGAGCTCTGGAAGCGCAGATCCGTCTTGAAGTCCTGAGCGATTTCTCGGACCAGCCGCTGGAAGGGCAGTTTGCGGATCAGCAGCTCGGTGGACTTCTGATAACGGCGGATCTCTCGGAGAGCCACGGTCCCGGGCCTGTAACGATGGGGCTTCTTGACGCCGCCGGTGGCCGGAGCGCTCTTACGGGCGGCTTTGGTAGCGAGCTGCTTCCTCGGGGCTTTGCCACCGGTAGATTTACGAGCGGTCTGCTTAGTTCTTGCCATCGCTGCAATCAATTTCTCTTTCTGTCCTGCTTACGCTGGAAATGCTGCTCTGTGTTACACGCCTACTTATAAAGCATTGCGCGGCCATGAGCTCACAGTGTCGGGAGGGTGCCGAGGCTTGTGATTGGCTAATGTGTGACGTATGCTTATGACTGTTAGCCAATGACTGCGCGCTCCATCTTTTCAAACAAGCTAAGGGTTTCCCGCTCAAAGTACTTTGATCTGGTTAATACTTTGCGAATTAAACAAACGGTGTACATGACACTTCCATGAGATGTATACTCACATTGTTGTATTTATTTGTTCTGAAATACTTACCTTAATTCCTAGTGGTTGTGCAGATTTTGGATCAGAACAGAATTACATTATAGGCTGTATAAAAGCACTGCAGCCAGTCATCCGTCCCGTAAAAACAAAGCAGCGTGCGGCTGTGACACTAAAGAGCAAGGACACCGAGTAACATTGACCAATTTCTGTTACCCTGACATGGTATGCATGTTGCTTTTTATTTAGGATGACATATTAAAATAATATACAACACATTAACAGATCCTGGCAGACATTAACTGTATTTTAATATTAGGGGACATGGATGACAATCCTACACGCCTCCTAAAGAACGAGCTCTATCAGACACATCAAGGGGTCATGTGCTTATAACAAGAAAACACACATTGGGGCTTATTAATATAACACGATAATATTAGTAATCAATGCAGAACAATCATACATTTGACTGGCTATTTTTTTCTTCTTTCAACCAAACGAGTTTAACAAAGAAAACAGCTCTCTATCAGATAAAATGGGTGGCTCTTAAAAGAGCCTTTGGGATTCAATGAAACCGACTATGTTGACTTATTTGGATTTGGCGGGTTTCTCTGTCTTCTTAGGCAACAGCACAGCCTGGATGTTGGGCAGCACACCACCCTGAGCGATGGTCACTCCGCCCAGAAGTTTGTTCAACTCTTCGTCGTTGCGCACCGCCAGCTGCAGATGACGGGGGATGATGCGGGTCTTCTTGTTGTCCCGAGCGGCATTTCCAGCCAACTCCAGGATCTCAGCGGTAAGATACTCGAGCACAGCCGCCAGATAAACAGGAGCACCAGCACCGACGCGCTCAGCGTAGTTGCCTTTGCGGAGAAGCCTGTGAACACGGCCGACGGGGAACTGCAGTCCTGCCCTGGATGAGCGAGTCTTAGCCTTGGCTCTGGCTTTGCCTCCGGTTTTGCCTCTGCCGCTCATTTTTATTTCAAAGAACCTAAAAGAATTACCACAAACAAAAGCAATGGAATGAGTTTTCGTGGCGCCACATGCTGTCTTTAAAAGAGAGTGTCAGTCGCTCATTGGTTTAGAGTCTATAAGGATTCAAACCAATCACTGAACTTCCCTCCAAAGCCCAACCCCCTTTCTCGCGGGAATAATAATGCACAAGTATTTGTGACAGAGGAGATGAAACCACTTAAATATTTGTTATAGAAAACATGCAAGTACAAAAATGGATATTGTTTGCTGTTCCTACTAAAAATGCTACACCTTTTACACAGTATATTCTGTGCACGTTGATCTGATACTGTACATTATTATGATCCTGTTGTAATATTGGAATGTTTCACTTTTGTTTGTTTTAGTTTTCCAGTGTTGTGTGTAAACATTCTGTTTGTACTTTGTTTTAAACATCCATTTTGGACTGTGATCACTGTCTGAACCCATATAAGCTTTTAATCAATTTCTTTATAAAAACGGCTTATTAAAAAGCTGTAATTGTCTATAGTCACATCTTTGGCTATCTATTTTCAACACTATATAAGCATGAGTTTTGCTCTTTGTTCAGAGTTGGTGGGTGGCTCTTAAAAGAGCCGTTGAGGAGAAACTGTAAAAGACTTTATTTCTTTTTGGGCGCTGCCTTTTTAGGCTTGGCGGCTTTAGGCTTTGCCGCCTTAGGTTTAGCCGCCTTGGCCTTTTTGGGGCTCTTGGCTGCTTTCTTAGCGGCTGCTGGCTTCTTTGCCTTCTTAGGGCTCTTCGTCGCCTTCTTAGCGGCTGTGGCGGCGGGTTTCTTGGCCTTCTTGGGCGATTTCTTGGCAGCGGGCTTCTTTGCCGCTGCGGTCTTGGGCTTCTTGGCAGCAGCGGGTTTCTTGGCCGCGGGCTTCTTCGCTTTAGGAGCCGCCTTCTTGGCTGGCTTTTTCTTGGTCTCGGCTTTCTGCTTGTTGAGCTTGAATGAGCCCGAAGCGCCGGTCCCTTTGACCTGCACCAAGGTGCCTTTAGTCACCAGGCTCTTGATGGCGATCTTGACGCGGGAGTTGTTCTTCTCCACGTCGTAGCCGCTTGCGGCGATAGCTTTCTTCAGGGCAGCGAGGGATACGCCGCTCCTCTCCTTGGATGCGGACACAGCTTTGACGATGAGCTCACCGACGCCTGGACCTGCTTTCTTGGCTTTCGCAGCTGACTTCTTCTTGGGCGCTTTGGCCGGGGCGGCAGCAGCCGGGGCTGGAGCGGTTTCTGCCATCTCTCTCTCGGATCGAATCTGCAGTTCTTCAAACGCTGTCTGGTTTCAGCAATGATCAGCGCTCGAGCGCCGCTGCGCTCTTAAATAAGACATGAGAACCTTATAGACTCAACCCGCCCTGCTCGGTGTCTCTGCGCCTCCACGAGCCCCTCACGATTGTGTTTTCTTCTCTTACATTTGGGACAAAACTGGAGAGGTAAAATAGTTTGTCACAGTCAAAACAAAGTGAGCACCGAGCAGAGGTTCTGAACTTTCACTGGAGATTAAAATACGCGAAGAGGAAATGTTTCTTTTGTCTCCGTCAGACCAAATCCAAGGCGATCATCAGCCACGGGGAAAAGCCGCGTGTACATTTGATGCCTCGTTTTAATGAAAAAATTGATAAAAGCCTGAACGCGTCCGCTGTGTGTTCAGAAAACAGTCTGAATGTAACTTTAATGAAATCAGCATTAGTGAGGGGCGTGAAGAGGCTTTCATACAGCTGTTGTTTTGGGCAGCTTGAAGCACACGAACATCATCCGGAGGATCCGAGTCTGTTTGTGACTCTCCTGTCTGGCCCTCATCTTCGCTCAGCAGATCTGTCCTTATAATAATATAGGCTACTACGACTCAACACGCAAATAATGTTTTAAATTTACGTTTTCATAAGCTGATGTACATCATATCACGTAAATAAAAATTTAAATCGGCATATTTGTTTCTCCTTATTTGTCATTCATCTCAGTTTTCGCCATGTGAATTAATGAGGTTTGTGTTGAAGTCGAATGATTTGTGTAAAGTAAGGCATAGCAACTTATTAAAAATAATAATTAAAAAAAAAAAAAAAAAAAAATATATATATATATATATTATGAAGGTGGATTGTTTTTTAGTGGGTTTCATTGCTATGGTAACTTATGCTACAGGGCTAACCTGCTTTTATTCTGGGTTAGAGATCCCAAACCCAACTGGACCAATCAGCTGTGAGTAAAGTGACACATATCTGATGCAATAAAACCCCCTGTATCTCTAGCTCCAAATTAAAGCAGTTTATAGTGAAAACATTTTAGGGACAAAATTGCTCATCTTTTGCAGCTAATTATTTATTATATTTATATTATATTAATTAATTATGTATAATTCATGTAATAGTATATTCATATAACTATATTACTTGACAATATTTAACTTTGCTTTTAAATAAATATAATACATGCATCATATATAAAGCTATATATTTCCATCAGTGAAACCCTAAGATTTCTCTTTGGTAATGAAAAATTTCAGACCCTCTATTTGCAGTCTCATAAAAGTACAGATGGTAAGATGTATGGCTATTGTGATGGTGATCATTTTGCAAAGCATGAGCTGTACAAAATATATCTTAATGGTCTACAGATTCAGCTATACTTTGATGATCTAGAGACTGCATGTAAATCTCCTTGGGTCAAAAACAAAAATCCATAAAATGGGAGCAGTGTATTTTTCATTGAGAAACTTAACCGCTGAATATTAATTATAATTCAAGCTTGGCTAACATTCATCTTTGCCTTCTTTTCAATTCTATTGACAGAGAAAAATATGGCTTTGGAAAAATATTTGAGCCTCTTACAGATGACATCAAAGTCCTAGAGAAGCAAGGCATTGATGTTATGACAAGAGGACAAACATGGAACAGTCTGCCTTGTGACCACTGACATTCTGGCTTGTCATTCACTGTGTGGAATGTGGATATGCAGAAATTTTTGCTGCAAATAGGTTCTGCCATGTTAATAAAACAACTGCACAAAGTGCATTTAATGAAGATGATCTTGAGAAGCGGGATAGACACAATTACCAGCAGCATGTTGTGTTAAATTATGTAACCATCACAGGAATCAAAGAAGACTCGTGCTTGAATGCCTTGGAATACTTTCATGTTACTGAAAATGTAGGTGTTGACATAAAGCATGATGTGCTCAAAGGTGTTGGGCCCTCAGAGGTTAAACTTTTACTTCAGCACTACATTTTTGAAGAAAAACTGTTGTGCTTGGAACAGTTGAATGAAAGAATAGCCAGCTACAACTATGTGTATTCAAACACAAAAAACAAACCAAGTGTCATACTTAACCTGAAATCTGAGACAGCATCACAGATGTGGTGTCTCATACAAAACTTGCCTTTTCTTTTGGGGGACCTTGTCAATCCTGAAAGTTTGCATTGGCAATTGTTCATTTTGTATGAGTATACAGCATTATATTTGCACCTGTTGTTACCAGAGGTCTTGCAGTATTTCTGAAACAGCTTATCATAGATCACAAGTTGTTCAAAGAGCTTTATCCGGCTAAATCTCACACCAAACATGATGATTAAGTTTAGACCTTTGTCTAAACTTTGGTGTATGAGATTTGAATCCAAACACAATCCCCTCAAACGACAGGCACATGCTGTTTGCAATTTTAGGAATATATCCATGACTCTGGATTTAAAAAAAAAAAAAAAAAAAAAAAAACAGTTACAGGAAATGCATTGTTGGAAATTTGGGGAACCATTAGCTTATAAAATGTGTTCCAAATGCTCATCCTGTTGTTGTTCATTCTTTGGAGTATGGTGACCAAATAAGCAATGAAATGAGCTCCTTTGCAGATGAGGTAACAGAGACAATTCATGTGTCAAACTCAGTCAGTTTTTGCGGACACACATACAGAACAGGGAGCGTTTTGATGTTGCCAACCAGTTGTGGACAGTCTGTCTTTGGTGAAGTAGTTCATTTACAGTATTTACAAAGTTAGACAAAAACATTTTGTTTGATTTTTTTTTGAGGACTGTTAATGTAAAATATTTTGATGATCACTTTTATGCCTACATTGTTGAAAAGGTGGAAGAGTACAGACTTTTAAACATTCCTTCTGGTCTGTTAGAATTCCGGCCCTTTGATGTTCAGACAAGTTCTGTATCAGATCAGATCTACATCAATCCCAGATACAAAGTTTTGAAATGAATTAAAATGTTTTCTGCCTAATGAAAAAAAAAAATCTTTGTTGGACATTTCCTTTTTTTTTTTTTTACTGCTTGAAATCATATTGTGCAGTTTGTTCTTTGACTTTGTTCTATAATTCATGACAATATATAGTATAGTATAAAATATGTATTTTCTTGTTTTATTCAAATGATTTTATGCCACATACCACATTTTCTGTGTGCACAATCTGGGTAGCCTAAAACAGCACATAATGCATTAATATTAACACATCTTTATGTTAACATCCCTGACACATTCAAAGGTGGATGGTGAGGACCAGCTGGCCGCTGCCAGATGTCCGCAATAGAGACTCTGCTGGACCACTCCCAAGAAGAGACCTCTGGTAGAGTGGGCCCTCATTCCTAAGGGGCACAACAAGTCCAGTGCTATCGCAATCCATCTGGAAAGTCTCTGCTTTGAAACTGGTAGCCTTTAGTGTGGCCCCTGAAGCAGACAAACAGCTTCTGATTGCTTCTCTATTGGCCAAGAGTGCTCAATATACACTCTAAGGGCTATAGTGGGTGAGGGGCCTGCTTGCTCTCCATGAGTGGAAAAGCTGACAGCGTTATCACCTGCATTCTAAATGGGGTGGAAAGCACTTTCGGCATGTAGCCTTTTCTTGGCCTAAGGACCACTTACTGTTGTTAGGACGGAACTCAAGGCAGAAAGGATCCACAGGCAGAGCCTGTAAATGTCCAACTTGCTTGACTGACACTAAAACCAGCAAAAGGGCAGTCTCAAGTGGGAGCGACCGGAGGTCGGTTGACTTGAGCGGCTCAAAGGGAGGGCCCCAAAGTGCCCTAACGACTGAGGAAAGGTCCCAAGCCAGGACCCAGCAAGGGCATGGAGGGTTTAGCCCTTCTAGCCTCCCCGAGGAACTTAACAACAGAGTCGTGCTTCCCGATTGATTGGCCGCCACATAAACTTTGAGTGTTGAGGGGACACGCCCACTGTCCAGCATCTCCTGCAGGAATGTGAGAACTGACACAGTATCGCATTCAGTGGGATCAATTTTCCAAGCTATGCGCTAGCTTGAGAAAATGGACCATTTCTGAGAGTAAAGAGACATTTTGGAAGGGGCCCTTGCCTCTGAGATTGTTCTCGTGACTTCCCGGGAAATGCTCAAAGGCTCCCGTCGAGGGGCCAAACATGCAGGTCCCACAACTCTGGTTCGGGGTGCCAGGTTGTCCCTCCTGTTTAGGAGAAGAGATCCAGTGGTATGGGCCATGGAGCTGCTGACATGGAGCTGCTGACATGGCATTTTAACCAGAGCTTGAGTGGTCTCATGTGGAGCA
Organism: Ancherythroculter nigrocauda; assembly: GCA_036281575.1. Lineage (NCBI taxonomy): Eukaryota > Metazoa > Chordata > Actinopteri > Cypriniformes > Xenocyprididae > Ancherythroculter > Ancherythroculter nigrocauda. Next base: position 189,932 of record VTFQ01000651.1, read on the forward strand.
CACCCAGCGAAACTACTAAGGAGGCTGTTGCCATAAGGTGCAGTAGTTTCTCCTGATTTTCAAGGCATGCTCTTAAGAGAGCCAAGCCTGCATTTGAGCTGAGTTGAAAAGTGACTCTTTCTTGGGGACAAGGAAGTAGCTGACTCGATGTGTTTCATGGGAACTCTCTCCACGGTGTAAGGGGCGTGGCGTGGCATTTTAAAAACAAACATCAGTAGAAACATCTTCTTGCACAGTGAAATATGCTCTATGAGTCTTGCCTGATAATCACAGGGGAGAAGCATCATATTGAGCTGCCAGTGCTGTTCTCAGCTGAGTGCTGTCATGCAGTTTTCCCTCTTGCAGTGCGAGCAGCACTGGGGAATCCTCTTGCTGCAGGGAGAGTGAGTGTAGCGGTATTGTACAGTTATTAATTAATTTACAAGGTAGATAGATGAATATAATAAGTCATAAAGCTTTATGATTTATTATTATTATGCATATATCGACCCAAGGGGGAATTAAACATATATTGTGAATTATTTCTGAGTATTGTAAGTATTTCTGATTTAAATAGTTTACATCAACCTTTGAGATCTCTTCGCTCCAATGATCAGCTGTGTCTGACGGTTCCTCGATCGTGATTGGAATGTATAGAGGTGATAGAGCTTTTTCCGTGGCAGCCCCTAGACTATGGAATGAGCTCCCACTGTCCTTAAAAACATCTACTCTAGGGTCATTTCAGAGGGGGTTAAAACATATTTATTTTCCTTTGCTTTTAATAATGTGTTGTAAACTGTATGTATTTTTGGTTGTATTTGTTTATTTTTGCTATTCTCATGTACAGCACTTTGGTACCCATTGTGTTTTTTGAAAGTGCTCTAGAAATTAAGTTGAGTTGAGAGTTGAGTCAAAGATTCTAGCTGAACTTGTCTGCCTTTATCGGTCTATATATCAAGTAAGATACAAAAATACATGTAAAAGCACATTCATATTCAAAGTTCAAACTTTATTTGAAGATGAAAACTTAATTTACACTAAATAGAACCATAATGTAAAACTTTGCACAAGCAAACAAAAGCTCAGAGGGTTTAGACAATGAGTAAAGTCCTCCTGAATAGGGAATACTTGAAAATAGCATTGCAAATATCACATTTGACAGGGTGTTTGCTGTTAGTCTACTGCGATTTGGCCGCATGATTAGGCCTCCATGGCTGAACACCCTCTCAACTGGTGCACTGGTTGCAGGTGCTGCCAAGACCTTTATGCCCAAATAGTACAGCTTCCTTCAAATGCCTAGTCCAGAATTTCAAGCAGTCAGTTTCATCCTACTCAGATGCTGCCTTGATATATGCATTGAGTTCTGTTGTACTGCTGTTGGTCACATGCTTCTTTTTGCTTTCGCTTGTGATAGCCCAAAAAAAGTTGTTCTGTCTTTGCTGGAGGTTCCTCGATCCTCATCTCCACTGCTGCTACCCTCAGGGATGCAGACCTTTTCCAGATAGCCAAGTCTGGGGAAAAAAAATAAAATAATATATATATATATATATATAAAGGGAGTATAAATACACATAGTAAATGAGAGATTTTCATAGTAAATGAAAATTTCTTTGTTCATTACATGTTGACCCAAAAACACATTAATATGCAAATTAAATACAAAGTATAGATACATTGTATATAATGGGAAAGCCCGTTTGTGGCCATTTTACACACATATTTCATAAAGCAAAATGGTATATCAAATCGTTATGTTATATCTTTCAGAATCATCTTTATACAAAGTTTGATATTAAAACAAAAAAAAATACTAAAACCTAAAAAATGGTTAGTGATTAAAGAAAAATCCCAATATTTTTTGCCTTTTCGTGCTATTCGTCTTTTATTTATTTATTTATTTATTTATATGGAATCTGACTTCCCATCACTGCACAATATGCTTACAAACCCTTTAACAAATTTTGTAATAATATTTAATAAAAGGTTGAAGATGTCAATTTTCCTTTTCCAGACATCAGTTTTGGCCACTGCTGCAATTTTTGGCTAGGCTGCCATACCAAGAAATTCTGAACACTTGCAAAAACAAAGGAGTACCAACGCCTGTGCAGATTCGCACAAGTGCCCATCGAGGGCGCATATTGGCCACAAAGGCTCCTTTAAAGACAGCCCTACTGTGAGCTATGAGGTTGTTAATTGATAGTATTTGCTTCAGCCCATCAACTCACATCATTTCATCTTAGTTTTATAATTATGTTTAACAGCAGAATTAGTAACACTATGATTCCCCATTTAGCTTGGCTTGGTTCATGGCTTATAAAGCTTTAACAAATTAAAACAAATAAAAAATACCCTATGTGACTAATGTATGGAAAAATACTTAAACCAATGCCACTGAAAAAGTGGGAGGGGATTGTTTCAGTGTATAGTGAGAGTTTGTGGCGTGGCTACTGTAGCAGGTGGAGCAAGCGGGTGTTTAGTTGGTGTGGGACCATGGCTGATGCATGACATTGGAAAAGAAAGCTTTGGTTTGTAACCTCTGTCAGAGGGTTTGCAGTCTTGCCCAGGTGAAAATAAAAGATGGGAGGCGAAAAGGAAAACCCGAGGCACAGAACGGGAATTCCCTCAAGTCTAAAAGTAAAGTTGTCTTATATTCTAGAATATGTATATTTTTGTATGTTTATTTATTTCACTTCCTTATTTTATTCCATTTACCAGTTTATTTTTATTTATTTTTTCATTGTGGCAAGTGTGTTGCCCTTTGACTGCATTATAAATAGTGTAAATATGACTGTTTTCCTTCACCTCATAGGCTGCAGGGATTGGGTGCTGTTTGCTTTGATTGTAAATATTTGTATATTTTTGTCCTTCTCCTGTGTTTGTTGCAGTCAGGAAGACATGGAAGTCCATTTGAATGCTTTTTTTTTTGTAGTGTAGTGTAGTTTAGTTATGCTCTCCCCATGTCTGCATGAGTTTCCTCCAAGTGCTCCAGTTCACCCCACAATCCAAAGACATGCAGCATTGGTTAATTTTTACATTGGAGACACTAAATTGTCTTTAGGTGTGAATGTGTGCGTGTCTGTGTGTTTGCCCTGTGATGGACTGACCATCAGTCCAGGGTGTTTGTCTCCTGCTGCGTGAGACACTAGCTGCATTTGGAGAATGTCCATATGGAATTTCTAGAGGCATTTATGGTATAGGCCCTTCTCTGTCCAACTCTGTCAGCCTATTAAAAACTGCCAGCAATCAGCCTCTATTACATTAACTCCTAATGGATGCAAAGCTACCAAATTTACGATGATCCAAAAGGAAAGTCTCTGGTTACAAAGCAGACCAATCAGTACTGTGCTGAACAAAAACAAGAAACAAATAGTTGTTCCACTCAAGAAACCTTAATGAAGCTTTTCCTGTACTGAATTTCTCATAACAATTCATGGAGGTCTAAAATCTCCCATCACATATTTAAAACCACATAGAATCTGAGGTAGGATCACATCTCACTACAATGTATTCAGCCTAGATTGTACAGCTGATCTTCTTGTTATAGAAAAACAGAATGCAAGATAGTGCCGGTCATTCAACACCCGCAGATATATTTATCCATTCCCTAAAGAGTTTATTAATATGAACATTAAATGAGAATGAAAAATGAGAATGTGAGGAGACTTTTTTGTAGTTTATTTACAATCATAGTGCACAATATACTCAAAATCAAAAAAAAAGAAAGAGGGGTGTGTGAATAAAGGCACATTTTGAACATGCTCACACATCTTTGTGCCATTCCTGGAAACAGTTCCTGTTCAACTGAAGACACAAGTGAACGTCACATGCCTGACATTTCCAAGGTGTCTGTTGCTTCTTGCCAAACACTGCTTTGCAATGCGCACATATGCGGCGACCAGTAGTGGCAATTTTTCTGACATTCGAAGTCAGCTCAGCTCCTGGAACTGGCACGTGGTCAATACTGGTCTGTTTCAGTGCTTCTTTCTGAGACACACCACAGAGCTCTGCAGTAAGCTGCTCCATAAACTCCTTGCGCGTCATGTTTCCGTGTAGCTCCTTGTGCAATATGAAAGCGTTGGTGGCAGCAATGTCCAAGAAGTGTAGAAAGACTTTTCTGTACCATTTCATGGTTTTGTGCTGTGCAGTGAAATACTCCAACAGCTGATCGGACAGGTCGGCACCCGCCATGTGGTGGTTGTACGCAGTCACAGGTGAGGGACACGGAAAAGTCTTTGTCCTCCATGTATCTTGTGCTTTCACTTTTCTTTGCACACGGTCTCCTGTATAGGCAGCATGAATGGTGGAACAAACGGACACCTCTTTTTTGTCCATCCACTTCACACACACAAGAGGCCCATCCCGAATCCACCTGATGGATCCCCTGGTGGACTTTTTGGTCAGCGAATTAGATGCGCTCTGTGGGAAGCCCCTCCTGTAGTCTCTGTAAGTCCCACAAGCACCAAACTTCAGAGCAAGCAGGTCTGTTAAGAGCTTTGGACTTGTAAAGAAATCGTCCATGTAAACATGGTACCCAGAGCCCAAAGCTTTCTTGTCCAGAAGAGACATCACAGCATCATATGAAATCCCATGGCCTGTAGGAAAGCTGTTCTTGCCCGTGTACACAGAGAAGTCCACAGTATATTCATTTGATGTGTCAGAAAGGACATAAAACTTGAAGCCCAGCTTTGTTGGCTTTGGTTTCGTGAACCGTGTCATTCCAAAATTTGCTTTGCATGCCACCAGTCTTTCCTTGACAGCTAAATTTCTTTTAGGATGATAGAAGGTTTTGCACGCAAGACGGATGGTGTCCATGAGAGGTTTGATCCTGAAAAGTCGGTCATGTTCAGCTGTGCCCCTCTTTTTGTCATTTTCCTTGTCTGCATCTGGGTGACTCATGTGCAAATTCCATGAAATGGTGCGGTATCTGTCCCTTGACATAACTGTGGCAGGAAGTGGCAAAGAGAAAAGACTGTCCTGCCGCCAATAGTCGGCGATGGAGCTCATCTTCACCGCGGCCATGTAGAAAACGAGTCCAATGTAGCGGTACATCTCGCCAACGCTGACATCTGTCCAACTGTATTTGCGACCCTTTGCAAGTGCCCTGGCAGCCTGAGCGTTTGTGTTGTGGCACAGATTGGACACGGCGCTCTCTGAGAAAAACAGTTTGAAAAGACTCATAGGGGACTGAGAGTCAGCGAGACTCAACTGCGGCCCAGGTTTTCGCGCAGGCAGAAATCTCAGAGTCTCTGGATTAATGTCAACATCAGTTTCTGCTTTCCATGACAAATTCCTGGCTCTCTTTGCAACAGGTATCTGGTCACTGTCATTCTCACATCTGAGGAGGGAGAAAGCACAAGTGAGCATGCTGACAACAGGATCACAACAACATTATCAATTACTAATATTGACATATTGCCCACTCATTACAAATGCACATATACGTTGTGTGTATTATTTCACAGTAAGTAATCAAAATTAAACTGTCAGTTGTAAAATGAGGTGTGATTGCACACTTACTCGTTAAGATTCTCAACCGTGTTGAAAACTGAACGACGCTTGTGTGCCACTTCTCTACGAGGTGCATGTGAAGGAATCACATTCCTAAGAAAAGAAAAGAAAAGAAAAGAAAAAATACAAAAGTACAAGCAAAAATATTAGTAAACAGTTATCAGCTTAGGTTGTCCAAGCCAAGGTGGCATTCCAGGGCATGCATAAGTGATTGGCAATTAATGGATATGGTCACGCGCTTTATATGTGTTGATGGGGCATCAACAACCTTATGTCATGCACGTTCAAAACATTTACACCCAATCAGATAATGGAGAACACAGTTAAGCTCCGTTGATGAGGCTGTATTTAACAGCAAATGCCGGTCCTGAGCAAACCCAAACTAGAATATTAGTGTAGTCTAAACGTTTTTCTTCTCCACATTATAGAGCATAACATGTATGTGCTCGTTTTGTAAGACATCTAGATGTAATGAAAAGTCCACAGGTCAACATTGGTAGATTTCCCTCTGGCTATATCTGAAACAGCTATATGCGACTGTAATAACTAAAATAAGAATAAATGGCTTACTCATCAGAAAATGTGTCCTGCGCTGGATCAAAGCCCTCTTCAAATTGCAGGCCTTCATCATCAACGTCTTCGTCGTCTTCTGATGAAAAACTGAATTCTTCCTCGCTGTCTACGATCATCTGGAGAGCTCGCTCGCGTGCGTGACGTGCCATCGTGATGAAAGGTCAATAAAGCCAAACAAAACTTTGCAGCCAATTTTATCTTATTGATAGGGGGCGTTTACCACATTCCTCTGGCTTATTTCAGGTCGTTATCATATGAATGATGCGTTCTGCGAGAGGGTGTGGCCAGACCGGCGCTAAAAAAAACAAACAAACATGAGAACAGAAAAACCCCTTGAACGTTGTATTTTTGTGTAACTCTGTCGCTCTTTCTTTTATTTTTGTTGGATTTCATACGTTTCTTCTCTCTCTTTCGTCGGCTGTCTTGGTGAGCGCGCCTTCTTTGAAGACAGATTTTCCTGGATCTGGAATGTTCTTCCTCGACATAAACATCACAGTTCCATGGGTACAGATGCACTGGATATTTATTTGAAGCTCATGGTAATTTCGCATGGCTGCATTTTCTCCCTCTGATTGGCTGTATTCACGCAACGAATGGTTGGAAGGCATTTCATTGGGTAGAAAAGGCGGGCTGCATTGACACGTCTGCCTTTGTCCCCTCCTATAGCACCACCCCTGAATCTCCTCCCACACAAGTTTCTGAAATTTCCCGCTCAGAAACGATTATTTATTCGGCAAAAAGTAACAGCTATGAATGTCAACTCTTTGAATTAATGCAATCTCTGAATGCGTGTTTATGTATAACAAAACAAGAAAGCTCTTGCAAGTGCGCACTACAAAATATTGGTCCGGAGTGGTGAACTGGATATTTATCGAAAGCTCGTGCTAATTTCAGAGGGCTGGATTGGTCAGAAACGGGCTGCTAGAGAAACACATCTGCCAATTGAAAGCTTCTAAATGTGAATCCTTCCCATCGCCAGACCCGCCAGTGACGTCACTTCCCCCACACGTCTCTTTGTCTGACTTTCCCGCTCATGACGTGTCCAGGCAGATCACAACAAAGCACTTTAAATTGACAGTTGTAATTCCGCAATGTCCTTACATAACATTGTCTATTGTGTATATTAAATTTACTCTGAGAGAATGTGTACATATCTGAAGACCCGGATTCGGGCAAGAACGCCTTTATGTATCGAGCTACTTAACCTTATAGTGTAAAATGAAGCTCGTTGCAACTTGCAAAGGAGCTCGAGGCAGGATACCTACACAATGTCCATACTCAAACTTCCAAACCTCTCTGTAGATTTTTCAGAGCATATTTAACAGAAATGGTTCATGCATTATTTCCAGCATTATATTTGGCATATAGCACACAGTCATCTGTAAATACTGTTATTTTTATTTCATTTTCTTCCCATTGGTTTTCTCGAAGTGAAAACATGTACATACTCGCACGATGATACACGTACAGCACTTTTGAAACCTGTATGAATTCTCTTAGTCGTGTTTGACAATCACTAACCTCTCATCATGAAAACACTGCTTGTTTTGAATCGCTTTATTTTATAAAAACCACAATAGGAACAGCTTATCAAGACCTGGAAATTACTCAAATCCCATATTTTTCAGACTGCGTAGTCGAAGTATGGCTACTAAATAATAACCAACATCATTTAAAACATACTCTCTTTTTTTTTTGAAAACGTGGGTGGCTCTTAAAAGAGCCGTTGGGTCCATTCAGTACAACGAAGAAATTTAACCTCCGAAGCCGTACAGAGTGCGTCCCTGTCGCTTCAGCGCGTACACAACATCCATGGCGGTCACGGTCTTTCTCTTGGCGTGCTCGGTGTAGGTGACGGCATCGCGGATGACGTTCTCCAGAAACACCTTCAACACTCCGCGGGTCTCCTCGTAGATCAGACCGGAGATGCGCTTGACACCGCCACGGCGAGCGAGACGACGGATGGCGGGTTTGGTGATTCCCTGGATGTTATCGCGCAGAACTTTGCGATGACGCTTAGCGCCTCCTTTTCCGAGCCCTTTACCGCCTTTTCCTCTTCCAGACATGGTTGCTACTAACAAGTGTTTCTTCGGAGCTGAACTTCTTAATGCCAGCAGGGCTGGCAAGAAGACCTTTTACAGTCGCCTACAGGACCTTGTTGAAACACATGAAGGCGGAGCTATATGTAGGCAACGTCGTATGACGCGCGTCGCTAGCAGACTGAAGGTTGCTTTCAAAGAAGCAATGGGCGTTTATCTAATATATTACATCTCGAAAGAGTGAGTGGATGAACAAAAAAATAAATGCAAATAATGTTGACATAAGAAAAAATGCATTTTACAAAATGGCTGCTGCAAGGTATCAAATCTCATATTGTCAGCCATGGTATATACTCACTAAATTAGGTAGTTTTATTATTATTATTATTATTATTATTTATTAAATTCCCTAATAATAATGTAGGTCATACCAGTGAGTTCAGCTTAAAGCTTCATATGAAATTATGATTTTCTGATTAAAATTTCTGATAACTGAAAAGAGACGGTGGACATCTTTCCATTGGCCTTTCTTCATAGATCTTCAAGAAAAAAAAGAAAAGGGAAGTCAAGTGATGTCATCTGTGTGATTTTTATTTCAAAATAAGAGATTTTTGTGAAATGGTAACACCAGTGACGCAACTCCAGGGAACCACTACTTTCATTATATATTTTATAATATTTATTCAGCTTTTTTTTATGTTATGTATACATTATTGTATTTTAAATGGTAGAAAAACCCGTTTATTGACCTCAACATAAAGCATTTTCCCTCTGTACATGACTGCGGACGATCACTTCTGTGGTGCTTGGAATTCCTAATTAAAAAACAAATATTGACACACTGATGGCTCAAGAAGGTGTAATTGTGCAAATAACACTGTTTCATTTATATATATATATATATATATATATATATATATATATATATATATATATATACACATACATACATATATATATATATATATATATATATATATATATATATATATATATACATATATATATATATATATATATATATATATATATATATATATATATATATTGCATCAAGAGTCAGGGGGTGAAAACCTTTGAATTTGAAGATCAAGGAATAATGCACATAATTTGTCTTCTGGCAAACATTTAAGTGTCTTCTGTTGCTTCTGAAGGGCAGTACTAAATGAATAAATGAAGAAAAAAAAATGTTTAAAAAAAAAGACAAATTTGAACCTCTTTATCCTGTTCAAAAGGTTTTCACCCCCTGACTGTATACTTAGAAATGCCATAACTACAACAGAGGTTAATAATGTTTGTTTACCTTAATAACCTTAATAAATTATTAACCTTACTTTATGGAGGTTTACTGGTGTTTTTACATTATAATAAACACTAGACGCCCTATTGGCATCTTTGGACTGTTGCTGCGATATGTCAACGAGTCCGCCATATTGTGCAGGGCAAGACTGTGCTGTTAAACACAAGTAAAAGGACGAGCTGCGGTTTTCTGGATAAAAACAAAAATAACGTTTACATTTATCAACCAATTTCACTGGTTTATAATGCACGTGGTGTACAAAAAGTTCTAGTTACTTAAAATCTCTATAGTTAGACATTTATTTTAATAATAAATAGTCAAAGCTCAGGCTTGTCATGTATTTGGCTGCTTTATTCTTGCATAAGAATGGTGAAAACACCCATACTGAGATATTATTTAATTTTCACATTAAATGAAATAAAGTTTTCTTATTGTTATTGGGATTTTCTGTCTTTAACGCAATTTTAGCTTTACTTGAGCTTAGAAGTGACCACCATTGATAAAATTAAACAGATCATCAAATACAAATCACACAGGTTGCTTTCTGTATTTTAATAGCACTAAAATGATACCGATATTTACATATAGATACTCCAAAAACATACAACAACAAAGTTACTGATAGATTCTTTATGGTAATACATATGATATGGTACAACTACAGTGTAAATATAAGAAAGTGAGAATAGTAAATAGTTTGTTATATACTATAAGAAATAGTTTATGTAGTATATAATAATAATAATAATATAGTCAATAATAAAGTATATAATATTGTCAATAAACAAACAGTATACAGCAAATAATATAGTAATAAATAGAACATTTATATAATAGTATAAGTACAATAATATAATAATATATTGATAATAGTATATAGTATAATAATACTATAATAATAGCAATAGAATATGTAGTATAATTTACAGAATATAGACAATAATATAACAGCATAACTATAATAGATTGATAATCTCAAGTGGTATAGTATTGGTATAATAATAATAATAATAGACAATATAGTAGGCAAATATAGACAATAATAATAGGCAAATAGACAATAATAAAAATAGTAAATTAAATAGTGACTAGTACAATAATAATATAGTATTGGTATAATAATAATAACAACAAAAGGCTATATATTCTCCATCAGTCTCTTGGAAATGGTGAGAACAGTGCACTGACAGGCTCTCCTCAGCTTTCCGTGAGGCTTGTGTAGCCCTGGTAGCAACGGGCTGAAAAGGAAATAAAAATATAAACAAATCACCATTTAATGGCAAACTTTTAAATAATGTAGATGAGTCGGGAAACTTCATTTCTAGCTACTTCCCACTGTCTCCTCAACTCGTTGTCTTTGTGAAACCTTGAATGTGTGAAACGCTAGCTAACTAACATTACAGTAAGATTAACAAAATATCAGTCACCTAGCCGAAACTAGTACTTGTCATAAAAGTCGGTTTTAATAAAATAGAGATGAATATTTAAACTTTAGGAAATTTAGTTTATAAAATAACTTATAAGATAAAACTATATTAGAAATCATGTAAACTCATGTCTCAACTTTCACAGCTAACTAGCGACATCGCTATCTATTTTAGTCTGACTGACTCCGGTGGCCAACTACTATCAATAATTACAGGTGCTGGTCATATAATTATAATATCATCAAAAAGTTGATTTATTTCACTAATTCCATTCAAAAAGTGAAACTTGTATATTATATTCATTCATTACACACAGACTGATATATTTCAAATGTTTATTTCTTTTAATTTTGATGATTATAACGGACAACTAAGGAAAATCCCAAATTCAGTATCTCAGAAAATTAGAAAATCAGAAAATTCAGTATCTCAGAAAATTATTGTGAAAAGTTTCAATACTGAAGACACCTGGTGCCACACTCTAATCAGCTAATTAACTTAAAACACCTGCAAAGGCCTTTAAATGGTCTCTCAGTCTAGTTCTGTAGGCTACACAATCATGGGGAAGACTCCTGACTTGACAGTTGTCCAAAAGACGACCGTTGACACCTTGCACAAGGAGGGCAAGACACAAAAGGTCATTGCAAAAGAGGCTGGCTGTTCACAGAGCTCTGTGTCCAAGCACATTAATAGAGAGGCAAAGGGAAGGAAAAGATGTGGTAGAAAAAAAGTGTACAAGCAATAGGGATAACCGCACCCTGGAGAGGATTGTGAAACAAAACCCATTCAAAAATGTGGGGGAGATTCACAAAGAGTGGACTGCAGCTGGAGTCAGTGCTTCAAGATCCACTACGCACAGACATATGCAAGACATGGGTTTCAGCTGTTGCATTCCTTGTGTCAAGCCACTCTTTAACAACAGACAGCGTCAGAAGCGTCTCGCCTGGGCTAAAGACAAAAAGGACTGGACTGCTGCTGAGTGGTCCAAAGTTATGTTCTCTGATGAAAGTAAATTTTGCATTTCCTTTGGAAATCAGGGTCCCAGAGTCTGGAGGAAGAGAGGAGAGGCACACAATCCACGTTGCTTAACACTCTGAGGTCTGAGGTATCGCCGGCGATACCAACACGGTTTTTTTCTTACTAGTGTGAAAGAGACTCAAAATACTCTGTCAATGTTGCACATACAATTAAGAGTTATACACCATTTTAATCTGTGGAATATCTTCTTTTATTTGTGTACACTCAGAGTAAAAACAAAATGTTGTGCTTTTTGCAAAATAAAGAAAACTAACATGATGCGTGATCTCTCATCTCCCTCTGAATGAAGTCAAAACATTTTCTCAGAAAATGAACTGTAACTTAGTGAATACTAATCACAAAAAAATTGTCTAAAATGTCTAAAAAAACGTTGAGATGTCAGGTCTTAAATCATGTAAGTCAAAAACAAATATTCTCTGTTTATGTAATCTGTATGAAAAGAGAGCCATGTCAGAAGTCCTTGATTCAGCTCATTATTCGCCCACGGAGCCAGCGCTATTCAGACGCAAATTCAGTCAATACATGCATTCATCGTCTCAATCATGTATTTATTGTCTTGAAAAGTGTTTTGAATAGCCATAGTTAGTGATCTCTGGCCTCTGTTAGTTCGGTTAGTTCCTGGATTGCCTATTCTTCTTTAGCAGGCATTTGTGGACTAAAAGTGCACAGAGCGCCCTCCAGCTGCAAGTATGAATTGAAAATACAGTATCCAGCTCTCATAGTGATGACAATAAATCCTGAATATTACTCCTCTGTAAAAAAAATTGACAAACATATGAGAATCCATCAATATTTCTCCAAATGTGCATGCTTTTAAGCTAAAAGCCTATATGAAATGTCATAGAGGTAACATAATTGTTCAGACACTTTGCATCACACAAATACATTATATTTTAAAGAATATAATAGAATACCATTATTTTAAATTGTAATAATATTTCACAGTATTGCTGTTTTTTCTGTATGTTTGATATACACCACATGATCACAAAGGGTTTTTTCACAGCCTACCTGACTGAAAGAGCTCATTATTATGCAAGTCATTTCAGGTCATTATTATGTGATTCTTTTGTCTTCTTAGGTGAGAATCACCCATTATTCATGATGATTCATGCCTCCACGCATACTGTGTTTGTTGACCAAAGATGTTTTAGAAAATTTAAATCTCTTTATTGTTTTATATGAAAGAGTAGTCAGCATAATTTTTTACATAATTTTGAAGCAAAAACTCTAGTCTACAAAATCCAATACCCAGAAGTCTTGTGAACACAGATTTAATATTATTTTTTGGCCTTATTTCAACCTGGGCTCTCATAACACCTGAGCAGTGCCACAGACTGATGGACTCCATGCCACGCCGCATTGCTGCAGTAATTCAGGCAAAAGGAGCCCCAACTAAGTATTGAGTGCTGTACATGCTCATACTTTTCATGTTCATACTTTTCAGTTGGCCAAGATTTCTAAAAATCCTTTCTTTGTATTGGTCTTAAGTAATATTCTAATTTTCTGAGATACTGAATTTGGGATTTTCCTTAGTTGTCAGTTATAATCATCAAAATTAAAAGAAATAAATATTTGAAATATATCAGTCTGTGTGTAATGAATGAATATAATATACAAGTTTCACTTTTTGAATGGAATTAGTGAAATCAACTTTTTGATGATATTCTAATTATATGACCAGCACCTGTATATAATGACCAAATACAACCAGAAACAAACGTTCAGTTTTAACTGTGAAAGGTTTAACTGTGCAGCCCGAAGCAGCACACGAAGCATGCATTTTTCTCAATTCCAGTTATGAGCGTTATGCGAACGTTGCCCCGCACAATATGGCGGCGCCGTTGACGTACGGTCCAGCAGCCAATAGGGCGTCTAGTGTTTAATATAATGTCTATGTTTTTACCAAGCGGCAACCTCCCCCTTTCTCTCGTGAAGCCAATACAGAAGTAACTTAAACTGCGATTCATCGACTGGCCGCTAGGGACAGGCTCCAAAAGAGAGCAGAATCTCATAGAGTCCCATGTTAAATTGGCCAAGTTTATAGCAGAAAAAAACATGTTTACAAGTTGGTTCAAATTGTGGTTTTGGTCTATACTGCTATTTTTGCCCTTCATGACAACTCTGAGGGGGGTGAATTTTTTTTATAACTTATCCGTTTAAATTATATTAAGCCTTAAAGTTCTGCATAATTAAGGGCGTGGTCACTTGAGTGACAGGTAGATTGCGCTGCTGTCTGTGAGCCGTCATGTTACCTCAGCTGCCGCTGAATTTGGCATCTCAGCCGTTTTTGTGCTTTTTTTTCTCGATTATTTTATACAATTATAAAATATGGCTTGCTGCATAATATTCGAGACTGATGTGTGTCTGTGTGCATGCATGGGGAAGAGACACAGAACACACGTTGTTGGATCGTGGCATTGGCTGAAAGTTTTGATTGCGAGATTTACTACAATGACAATACCAGGAGGATATACAACTCTGACAGCACTGCTTGGATATTATAACTAAAACTGCTGCACTATTTTGAAAAAAATATACTTTGGACACAGGCTCATTTGTTTGTTAGATACGATCGTATACAGTTTTACAACATGGCTGTTCAGATTGCATCCCAGATAACACACATACGTCGGGCCGATGTTGTCTCGATGGACAAAGTTCTATCGCCGGGACGTAGCTCACGGAGCGTTTGCTCATCGGGAAAATGTCGCCGAGACTTCGGCCTCTGATCGCGAATGCTCTCTGGCCGATGCGTGGACGATGCAAAGCTGTAAATACTGGCCGCTGTGCAGGGGCTTTATATGGCCTTTATTTATTTAGGCTGAACGTTTCAGGCTACACCGAGATAGAACATTGACACAGAATCAACCTAGAATCGATGTTTCTCACGACATCAAAGACCAACGTCACACACGCCATTCAAAACTAACGGAAAATCGACGCGAATCGTTGCTGAAACGCTTACCTTATGCTGAAACGATGCTGATTTCAGTTGGGCTAAAGTTTTACACAGTTAACACATTTTCGTTTTTAAAAATCTCAAATACTTAATACTAATAGATAAATGAGCATGCTTATGTAATAATCACACATCACATTCAGTTAACATTGTTTTAATATTTACAAAATACAGTTACATATAGCCTGCATGTTTAGAGCATACATCCTCCTATACAAACCGTCAATATGACTAATAGAGAAGGCATTTACATTCAAATACAGAGTATTACATGAAAATTACAGGCTTAACAGTCTCAAGTTAAATATTTACTCATGAACAAAACTGGTATTTTTATTGGAGCACAAAAGGAAATGTAAGGCAGAACATCAAGAGACTGACAGTCTCAGTCATAATTCACTATCACAGTTTCTCTTTCTAATGGTGACTGAGACTGTGACTCTCTCCTTTTGTGTTCCACAAAAATAAGACATATGGGTGAGTAGATGGTTTATAAAGAAATCTTACCCTTGAAAATGGAGGACAGAAGAATATAGCAGATGAATTGGTTTTCCTTTGTAATTAAAATGTAAGTTCCTCGCTCTTGTATTGCCAGGAATGTAAACTCCTTGGGTGAAAAAGGTGACAAAGATGTAACCCACAATTTCAATAGCGTAGACAAAACTATTTTTAATTACTTAAAAAAAAAAAAACATATTATGGGTCAAAAAAGAGGTTTAACCCAAACTGAAAAATCATTAAATGCCCATGAGAAGGGTGCAATACTAGAGAAACCGGAAAATTAAAGTATGACCATTGGACGAGAAATACTGATTGGGTCAGCAGGGTCCAGCCAATCCCTTGTTAACAATTAAATATCACTTGTTTATATATTGATTATACACAAAATGAATAGTAGTTAATAAGATAGATGTGGTTTGTCATTGGTAAAATGAGACTGGAAATTTAATCAGGATATTGTCTCAAATTATGCATGTGCTGTATAATATATAGTATTATTGTAGCAAAACTGAGCTCCTGTGACAGTGGAATCTGTAGAGAATATTTCAGTAAAGTCACTGAGAAAATGTATTAGGATTTTCAAACTTGTAGTTTTCTTTTCTTTTCTCTCTCACAACCACAACAGTTAAATTTGTACTAATCTTATTCTACGAATTCAAATTATTCTCAAAGGCTCAAATTTTTGCTGATCATTCAAATAAATGACCTGTAATGAAAAAAATCCTATCATCCATAAAAATGACTTCTATCCCTCTCTAACATAGTCTTAAATATTAATTGTAAAATAGTAGCATTTATAATAAATTATTGGCTTCTTTTCATTTCTTGCCAAAACCATAATTCTACAGTGCAAGGCAATTTTGGGGTGGTGCTGTGTTGATTACTGATTGATTAATAACGACAAGAAAATGTTTATCACTGCATAGAGCACATGTTTGAGTGGGATGTCACATACTGATATGTCATATGTGAGATCTCGCATACTTCACACTTTTGATACAGGTGTGCTGCAACTGCAGAATAAGGTGCGGTCACACTACGCTTTTCATTCCATTGACCTCCATTCATATGCAGACAAATGCGGGAGACCAGAAACACAAGCTCATGCAAAAAGTTTGGTTTGGAACTCTGACCTGTGAATTCACATCACACGACTATGTGTAAAGAGTACAAAATCGCTACAAGGTGTGACCTAATGGCTAAATTAAAAAGTGTAGTAAAGTCGAGTAGACTGTATATTTTTATATTTTGAATATACTATTTGTTAAATGTTGAATTCATGTTTATAAAAAGACTCTGCAGACGTCATATCACGCCAGTTGCAGTGTCCGAAGAAATTTCGCATGCTCAAAGTAATGTGTCCGCAGCTTAAATGTGAGCATATGAATATCTTAATTTCTGTTTCGTAGAATAGGACTTGTGCACCACCAGAAAAGAATTTGAAAAGGTTTAACTGTTGTGTTGTTTGTAAGAGAAAAAGAGAGAGAAAAGTTTGCAACGTCTAAAAAACATTGTGTGATTATTCTTTACAACTAGAAATCCCAGTGTCACAGGTGCTCAGTTTTGCTATAGTAATACCCTCACAGAACATGGTAGTAATCAGCCATCCATGCAAAAGCAGAGGTCGGTGTGGTGTACTGTTGGTACATCTGTCCAGGCCAAGATCTGATGTTTTCATGCCTTCAGCTGGGGATCCCAGAGACCCTGCAATAAAAATAGTAGAGTTCAAAATCCATTGTACATGCCCATTACAAAGTATCGCATCTGGTAACATAAATCAACATTCCAGGTTCAATTTAACTTTAGCTCAATAGACGATATTTGTAGCATAATATTGCCCAAAAGAAGCAGTTTTGACTTGCACTCTGAATATTCCTTTAATATGGCATTTTGTGAGAGGCCTTGTCACATTTTCTTCTACAAGTAATTTTTATTCAAAATTAATGATTAATGTAAAATATAAAGAATTCATGCATTTACATACCTCATTTGGATAAATATGATGGTTTACACAGGAAAGCCTGTCAGTGATGGGCTGTAATGAAAAAGAAAAGACACATAACATATATACCTATCAAAATAGACTAATACGGATTGAAGTTGTGATCAGTCTCTTGATCTCGGTAGTGGCAGCTATTGGGGAAACTCACCATCTTCACGGCATCAAGGCCACATCCTGAAGAATCTCAGTGCCAAACGCTGGGGATCATATCTCATCTGGTAACAAGAGCACAGCCATAATTGTAAGAACTCTAATGACATCTTTACCCCCTGATATTGTATTGGTGATTTTAATTCAAACATTTTAGAGGCCTAAAGCTGTCGACCCCCTGAACCAGTCAGCATTTAAAGTATTTAAGTATTTGGTAACACTTTACAATAAGGTCCATTAGTTAACATTAGATACTAATACATTATTAAAATCTTGTTAACATTAGTTAAAGCACTGTGAACTAACATGAACAAACAATGAACAACTGTATTTTCATTAACTAACATTAACAAAAATTAGTAAATACAGCAACAAATGTATTGCTCATAGTTAGTTCATGTTAGTTAATACATTAACTAATGTTTAACAAATGAAACTTCTTGTAAAGAGTTACCAAATATTTAGTAAAACGTATTTAAGAATGTATCAGTAAAAAATACATATAAATAAATAACTCAAAAAAGACCTAGAGAAAATATATTAATGACCATAACATCCTGTTATCATAATAGTTTATCATAACTACAACCACTAAAACATTATTTGTCACCTCATCTCATTTCGCTGATTATTTTATGCTAAAGGATTTTTTCACAGACACTCTCACTGAAACAACCAGGGGTTAAAGGGTTAGTTCATCCAAAAATAAAAAGAATGTCATTAATTACTCACCCTCATGTCGTTCCACACCCGTAAGACCTTCATTCATCTTCTGAACACAAATTAAGATATTTTTGTTGAAATCCGATGGCTCTGTGAGGCCTGCATAGCCAGCAATGACATTTCCTCTCTCAAGATCCATTAATGTACTAAAAACATATTTAAATCAGTTCATGTGAGTACAGTGGTTCAATATTAATATTATAAAGCCACTAGAATATTTTTGGTGTGCCAAAAAACAAAATAACGACTTATATAGTGATGGCCGATTTCAAAACACTGCTTCAGGAAGCATCGGAGCGTTATGAATCAGCATATCGAATCAGCGGTTCGAAGAAACAAAGTCACGTGATTTCAGCAGTTTGACACGATCCGAATCATGATTCGATACACTGCTTCAGGAAGCTTTGGAGTGTTATGAATCAGTGTTTTGAAATCGGCCATCACTATATAAGTCGTTATTTTGTTTTTTGGCACACCAAAAATATTCTCGTCGCTTTATAATATTAATATTGAGCCACTGTACTCACATGAACTGATTTAAATATGTTTTTAGTACATTAATGGATCTTGAGAGAGGAAATGTCATTGCTGGCTATGCAGGCCTCACTGAGCCATCGGATTTCAACAAAAATATCTTAATTTGTGTTCTGAAGATTAATGAAGATCTTGCGGGTGTGGAACGACATGAGGGTAAGTAATTAATGGCGTTATTTTCATTTTTGGGTGAACTAACCCTTTAATGATTTTAAAATGTGTTTTGTTTTTTTTTTGTTTTTTCAAAAACAAAAAAAAAATCTTACAGACCCCAAACTTTTGAACAGTAGTGTATGTTTGAGGATTTGCTTACTGGTTATATGGTTTTTAGCCTGAGATTTTCTTGGACAGGAGTGCAGGCCATCAGCATGGAATAATCTAGAAACATAACAAACAGTTTATCACAGAACCTATATAATGTCAGGTTCATTAGAATCAAACCAGCTACAGCAAAGGTGAAATGCAGGTAAGAGAAAGTAGAATAAACAGAATATATAAACAAAAATTTATTAACTAAATTTGTTTTAGGCTTACTTCATTTTATATTGATCTGTGTTACTTACGTTTGGATGTCAGAACCTTACAAACTGTAATATTAAAAAATAACATGCATGGTGATATAGGTAAAATATTTTGTGGGGCAACACTTTGGAATGGGAAACATATTTACTATTAACTTTTGCCTCAAACTCTTAATATACTGCTTATTAATAGACCGTAAGGTAGTTACAGCATTTAAGGGTGGATATCAGGTGGGATTTAGGGATGTTGTAGAATAAGGTCATGCAGAATAAGGCATTGATATCTGTAATAACAGCCAATATGCAAGCTAATAAGCAACTAGTTTAAAGTGAGAATTGCTCCCCATACTAAAGTGTTACCCTTTGTGGAAAAAATGCGTATGAAGTTATTTAATGAGCTTTCTCAGTTCACCTGAGTTTCCTAAAGTTACTCCTGTCAGCAGCTCTTCCTCCTCCGGTGTTGTAGATTTGTTCACTCCTGAAATCCCAGAACATTTTTTCTTCAATGTGATTGGTATTAAATGATTAAACATTAAATGTAATCGAGGTAATTTTTTTACCATGAGAGATCATTTCATTTCGTTTCATTTGATTTTCGCGCTTCCTGTAAGTGATGTCATATAGCAGTTATATAAATTAGCTCACTTTCAATTACCCATTGACAGATTACCAACAAAACCTTAGCAAAACTATCAAAGCCTCTCTTCTGAACATAAAGATGTGATTAAAAACGCAAACTTTCATAAGAGCTCAGTACATTAGCCGAACTGAAAACGGTTATGCTAACGGACTTTTTCGAAGAAAATAAACTATTTCAATAAAGTAAATATTCGACAGAAGCGTGTCAATTACAGGTAAGAAACGTATCCAGAACAGTTTTATATTATTTATGTGATTTTAGGGACTAAACTCACCCGAAAGCAGAGAAAGCAACAGCGAGAGACGGAGATTTTGCAGCTTGTCCGTTACTGCGGTTCACCGTTACCATGGTAACTTCTCCAGTGTTTGAACGTTCAAAGTCAAAGTCACGCAGCATTTTAAACATCTAACATTACCAGTTTAATGACTTGATCCGTTTATTTTGCAGAGGACGGGATATGTTCAGATAATTTGGCTACTTACAAAAACTTTTCTAAACTAAACAAGTTGGGCTAACCTCGCATTCCGCTGCTCATCTGCCCTTCGCCTCCGAGAAATTGAGATTACAAACTGCCTGTAGTAAACCGAGTGCCAGTAACTTTTAAGTGTCACAGAATTATAAAAAGATTTTTCTAATTTACTTAAAGTGAAAACTTACCTGAAAACCACAGATGTCGCCGGAGTCGCCATTTCTCTCGTCGGTTGCAGAGATGAATGGTCACGCGCAGAAAAGCGCGGCATATCGGCCTGCAGTCGTGATCCGACCCAAAGCCGACGAGCTGGAGATAGAGCTTTGACTGAAGACACGCTCCTATGCCTGGCCGATCCTTATTAGATGTTACAGATATGAGGCCGACGTTCCGCTCTGCGGCCGACGTCGGCCACATGTATGTGTGCTATCTGGGATCCTTTCTTGAAGAACGATGACAGAGAGCAGATCATTCAGAAGAAATGTGAAATGTTTTTTGTTTTGTTTTGCAATGGCCATTGTCCGGACATTTATATTTTACCCAAGTGTCACAGATTGGATTCATCTCGCGATCTCTATTATAAAGGTATGAAGTCCCATTTGATGTTCCATGTTGTTATTTGCACACCCAACACTACTGGTGTTGGAGCATCTATATCTTAAAAAAACACCGTAAATTGACAGTAAACCTTTAGAACTTTCTGATGTTAAAACTTATCTTTATTAATAATTTAGTATCTAGATAGATAGCGCCTTTGCTTGCTAACGTGGTCACGTCGAGCTAGGCGGGCGTGATTTCAGCAACCAATCACATCAGCTCAAACCACCTCCCCGCCTCTTTGTCCATTTTCAGTTATCCGGGAGTGACGTGCGGTGACGCGCAGCTAAGATGGCCGCGGCCTCATTTTCGCTTCAAAACTGCTGTTCAGAACTCTATGGGTGACTTCACGGACGCTACGTCCATATTTTTTTACAGTCTATGGTTTTTACCCAGCTCTACCTAGCTTTTACCCAAAACCGATCACTAAAAGGGGGTGGGGTTTGGAGATATGTGTGTTGGAGGGAAGTTCAGTGATTGGCTTGAAATCTTCACAGACTGTCAACCAATGAGCGACAAGAACGTTCGCTTAAAGGCAGGACCTCGAAACTCAGTTCTTCATTCTTTTAGCGTCTTTAAAAAAAAAAATCGCTCTAATAAGAGTTAAAATGAGTGGCAGAGGCAAAACTGGAGGTAAAGTCAGAGCCAAGGCTAAGACTCGCTCATCCAGGGCAGGACTGCAGTTCCCCGTTGGCCGTGTTCACAGGCTTCTCCGCAAAGGCAATTACGCCGAGCGCGTCGGTGCTGGTGCTCCTGTTTATCTGGCGGCTGTGCTCGAGTATCTTACCGCTGAGATCCTGGAGTTGGCTGGAAATGCTGCTCGGGACAACAAGAAGACCCGTATCATCCCCCGTCATCTGCAGCTGGCGGTGCGCAACGACGAAGAATTGAATAAACTTCTGGGCGGAGTGACAATCGCTCAGGGAGGTGTGCTGCCCAACATCCAGGCTGTCCTGCTGCCCAAGAAGACCGAGAAACCCGCCAAGGCCAAGTAAATTGATTGCGGTTTGATAACTACGCAAAAACCTCAAAGGCTCTTTTCAGAGCCACCTATTTTCTCTTTTAAATGAGCGAGTTGAATGATATGATTGACTTTAACACAACGCAGATTTCCGTTTGCGTGCCCAATCCATGTGGTGAAACTCATACTTAATTATGAGGTAAAGCATTCTAACACCGACAAAATAAGTGCATTGTATTGAATTTGTAAGGGGGTGTATGCGAAATTATCATTTTTTCTTCTTTCTTTTGATTGCTTTTTTTCCCCCTGTACACTTATTCTTTCGGTCATTCTACAGAAACGTCCACTTTTCTGTCCCTAGACTTTACAGAAATATAACTTTAAAAATACAGGTGTGTGTGTGTATATAATATTGTTGGGGATAAACAGTTTAGGACCCTTGAGACCAGATATGTTGAATAAAGACCCGGAGTCAAAGTTAATAAATTGAAGAAAAATTTAATGAAGAATAGTTTGCAGTTTCATCAGCAGAAGCCAGCTTCAAGTCTCACAAGGAGTTCGTAGGCCGCTCTGCCTCTGCGTACATTCACATTTCCACAACAATTATACTCTAACAGAGTCAACTAACTATGTCATTACTTCAGGTTGGATGATTCTGATTGGCTAAGGAAAATAGACAAGATTAGAAATCTTCCATACGTGGACAGATATTAAGAAGCATATCTCCCTTCGTCAGGGTGATGAAGAGGTCGACTATGGAAAGCCGTTTTAACATTTAACAGCTAGACTGGATATGTGTTGCGGATATCTGCATTTCAGTTTTGCCTCGTCGAAAAGAACATTTCGGATATCCGCAACTGCGTTCTTCCTATCCGTAATTGTCATTTCAGATATCCACAAAGACATTCTCCCTAGGACAAATGATGTCACTTTTGCCATTCATTTGTATGGGGTTTATCATTACAGATATCTACAATTCAGTTGCAGATATCCACTATGTGAATTACGGATATCTGTAACTGAATTGTAGATATCTGTAATTCCAGTTTGAGATATCTACAATTTGATTCTGACTAGTCACAACTCCAGTTCAAGATATCTTTAATTCAACTCAATTCAAGATATCTACATGTTCCTTTTCAGATATCTCAAATTAAGTTTTGACTAGGCGAAATGACGTTGTAGATATCTGTAACCGGAGTTACGACTAGTCAAAATGGCGTTGTAGATATCTCAAACTGGAGTTAGGGATAGTCATAATTTAATTGTAGATATCTATTATCAAGTTATGGATATCTTGAAATGAATTTTGATTAGAGAGATCTGAAATTTGAGATATCTGTAACTTTCGTTCCGCCTAGTCAAAATGTAATTGCAGATATCTCGAATTAGAGTTTTGACTAGGCGAAATGACGTTGCAGATATCTTTATGCAAATAAGGCCGGCACTTTTAGGCGGGAGCAGAGCGTGTTGTTGTTCTAATCATTCAAATCGCACCTGTTAACTCGTAATTAGCACTGATTGGCACCATGCCATCACTAGTCATAATGACGTTTGAGATATCTTTAACCTTCATTCTGCCTAGGCAAAACTGAATTACAGATATCTGCAATTGTCATTTAAGATGTGTGACGGGTTGAATGTCGTTTTCAATGACGTCATTGCAGATATCTGTAATTCAGTTTTGCCTAGTCAAAACTGCATTACAGATATCTCTATCGGTCGTTTCGACTAGTTACAATTACGTTACGGATATCTCGAATGACAATTCCGACTATCCAAAATGTAATTACGACTAGTCAGAAAGACGTTGGTGATATCTACAACGTTAATTCCGGATAGTCGAACTTAACTTTTAAATGTTAAAACGGCTTTCCATAGTCGACCCTAGATTTAGGTACCGGATGTCCTTTTGGGGTCATGACATGACGTCTGCTGGTCTCCAGCAGAGTGCCAGTTGTCCAGCACAAGGGACCTGCACAGAACTCTTAGCGCACATACACAAATACACATGATTCACTACTTCTTCAAGGCTTCAAGTTGATCTGAGCTCTGCTCTGAGCAGGAAACTTTCAAGACATACTGATAACATGTTCTTTTCTCTCAGTAAGAGGTACAGACAGTATTCCAAATTATTTTCTAGTGTTTGAAAAGGAAAATAAATGCTTTAACATAGGTTGAAGAAGTCATTCAAATAATTTAACACGAAAAATATATATATTGAAGCGGCAGTGGATTCCAGAATCCATCCCTTCAATATATATATATATATATATATATATATATATGTATGTATGTGTATATATATATATATATATATATATATATATAAAATGAAACAGTGTTATTTGCACAATTACACCTTCTTGAGCCATCAGTGTGTCAATATTTGTTTTTTAATTAGGAATCCCAAGCACCACAGAAGTGATCGTCCGCAGTCATGTACAGAGGGAAAATGCTTTATGTTGAGGTCAATAAACGGGTTTTTCTACCATTTAAAATACAATAATGTATACATAACATAAAAAAAAGCTGAATAAATATTATAAAATATATAATGAAAGTAGTGGTTCCCTGGAGTTGCGTCACTGGTGTTACCATTTCACAAAAATCTCTTATTTTGAAATAAAAATCACACAGATGACATCACTTGACTTCCCTTTTCTTTTTTTTCTTGAAGATCTATGAAGAAAGGCCAATGGAAAGATGTCCACCGTCTCTTTTCAGTTATCAGAAATTTTAATCAGAAAATCATAATTTCATATGAAGCTTTAAGCTGAACTCACTGGTATGACCTACATTATTATTAGGGAATTTAATAAATAATAATAATAATAATAATAAAACTACCTAATTTAGTGAGTATATACCATGGCTGACAATATGAGATTTGATACCTTGCAGCAGCCATTTTGTAAAATGCATTTTTTCTTATGTCAACATTATTTGCATTTATTTTTTTGTTCATCCACTCACTCTTTCGAGATGTAATATATTAGATAAACGCCCATTGCTTCTTTGAAAGCAACCTTCAGTCTGCTAGCGACGCGCGTCATACGACGTTGCCTACATATAGCTCCGCCTTCATGTGTTTCAACAAGGTCCTGTAGGCGACTGTAAAAGGTCTTCTTGTTCGCCCTGCTGGCATTAAGAAGTTCAGCTCCGAAGAAACACTTGTTAGTAGCAACCATGTCTGGAAGAGGAAAAGGCGGTAAAGGGCTCGGAAAAGGAGGCGCTAAGCGTCATCGCAAAGTTCTGCGCGATAACATCCAGGGAATCACCAAACCCGCCATCCGTCGTCTCGCTCGCCGTGGCGGTGTCAAGCGCATCTCCGGTCTGATCTACGAGGAGACCCGCGGAGTGTTGAAGGTGTTTCTGGAGAACGTCATCCGCGATGCCGTCACCTACACCGAGCACGCCAAGAGAAAGACCGTGACCGCCATGGATGTTGTGTACGCGCTGAAGCGACAGGGACGCACTCTGTACGGCTTCGGAGGTTAAATTTCTTCGTTGTACTGAATGGACCCAACGGCTCTTTTAAGAGCCACCCACGTTTTCAAAAAAAAAAGAGAGTATGTTTTAAATGATGTTGGTTATTATTTAGTAGCCATACTTCGACTACGCAGTCTGAAAAATATGGGATTTGAGTAATTTCCAGGTCTTGATAAGCTGTTCCTATTGTGGTTTTTATAAAATAAAGCGATTCAAAACAAGCAGTGTTTTCATGATGAGAGGTTAGTGATTGTCAAACACGACTAAGAGAATTCATACAGGTTTCAAAAGTGCTGTACGTGTATCATCGTGCGAGTATGTACATGTTTTCACTTCGAGAAAACCAATGGGAAGAAAATGAAATAAAAATAACAGGTATTTACAGATGACTGTGTGCTATATGCCAAATATAATGCTGGAAATAATGCATGAACCATTTCTGTTAAATATGCTCTGAAAATCTACAGAGAGGTTTGGAAGTTTGAGTATGGACATTGTGTAGGTATCCTGCCTCGAGCTCCTTTGCAAGTTGCAACGAGCTTCATTTTACACTATAAGGTTAAGTAGCTCGATACATAAAGGCGTTCTTGCCCGAATCCGGGTCTTCAGATATGTACACATTCTCTCAAAGAGTAAATTTAATATACACAATAGACAATGTTATGTAAGGACATTGCGGAATTACAACTGTCAATTTAAAGTGCTTTGTTGTGATCTGCCTGGACACGTCATGAGCGGGAAAGTCAGACAAAGAGACGTGTGGGGGAAGTGACGTCACTGGCGGGTCTGGCGATGGGAAGGATTCACATTTAGAAGCTTTCAATTGGCAGATGTGTTTCTCTAGCAGCCCGTTTCTGACCAATCCAGCCCTCTGAAATTAGCACGAGCTTTCGATAAATATCCAGTTCACCACTCCGGACCAATATTTTGTAGTGCGCACTTGCAAGAGCTTTCTTGTTTTGTTATACATAAACACGCATTCAGAGATTGCATTAATTCAAAGAGTTGACATTCATAGCTGTTACTTTTTGCCGAATAAATAATCGTTTCTGAGCGGGAAATTTCAGAAACTTGTGTGGGAGGAGATTCAGGGGTGGTGCTATAGGAGGGGACAAAGGCAGACGTGTCAATGCAGCCCGCCTTTTCTACCCAATGAAATGCCTTCCAACCATTCGTTGCGTGAATACAGCCAATCAGAGGGAGAAAATGCAGCCATGCGAAATTACCATGAGCTTCAAATAAATATCCAGTGCATCTGTACCCATGGAACTGTGATGTTTATGTCGAGGAAGAACATTCCAGATCCAGGAAAATCTGTCTTCAAAGAAGGCGCGCTCACCAAGACAGCCGACGAAAGAGAGAGAAGAAACGTATGAAATCCAACAAAAATAAAAGAAAGAGCGACAGAGTTACACAAAAATACAACGTTCAAGGGGTTTTTCTGTTCTCATGTTTGTTTGTTTTTTTTAGCGCCGGTCTGGCCACACCCTCTCGCAGAACGCATCATTCATATGATAACGACCTGAAATAAGCCAGAGGAATGTGGTAAACGCCCCCTATCAATAAGATAAAATTGGCTGCAAAGTTTTGTTGGCTTTATTGACCTTTCATCACGATGGCACGTCACGCACGCGAGCGAGCTCTCCAGATGATCGTAGACAGCGAGGAAGAATTCAGTTTTTCATCAGAAGACGACGAAGACGTTGATGATGAAGGCCTGCAATTTGAAGAGGGCTTTGATCCAGCGCAGGACACATTTTCTGATGAGTAAGCCATTTATTCTTATTTTAGTTATTACAGTCGCATATAGCTGTTTCAGATATAGCCAGAGGGAAATCTACCAATGTTGACCTGTGGACTTTTCATTACATCTAGATGTCTTACAAAACGAGCACATACATGTTATGCTCTATAATGTGGAGAAGAAAAACGTTTAGACTACACTAATATTCTAGTTTGGGTTTGCTCAGGACCGGCATTTGCTGTTAAATACAGCCTCATCAACGGAGCTTAACTGTGTTCTCCATTATCTGATTGGGTGTAAATGTTTTGAACGTGCATGACATAAGGTTGTTGATGCCCCATCAACACATATAAAGCGCGTGACCATATCCATTAATTGCCAATCACTTATGCATGCCCTGGAATGCCACCTTGGCTTGGACAACCTAAGCTGATAACTGTTTACTAATATTTTTGCTTGTACTTTTGTATTTTTTCTTTTCTTTTCTTTTCTTTTCTTAGGAATGTGATTCCTTCACATGCACCTCGTAGAGAAGTGGCACACAAGCGTCGTTCAGTTTTCAACACGGTTGAGAATCTTAACGAGTAAGTGTGCAATCACACCTCATTTTACAACTGACAGTTTAATTTTGATTACTTACTGTGAAATAATACACACAACGTATATGTGCATTTGTAATGAGTGGGCAATATGTCAATATTAGTAATTGATAATGTTGTTGTGATCCTGTTGTCAGCATGCTCACTTGTGCTTTCTCCCCTCAGATGTGAGAATGACAGTGACCAGATACCTGTTGCAAAGAGAGCCAGGAATTTGTCATGGAAAGCAGAAACTGATGTTGACATTAATCCAGAGACTCTGAGATTTCTGCCTGCGCGAAAACCTGGGCCGCAGTTGAGTCTCGCTGACTCTCAGTCCCCTATGAGTCTTTTCAAACTGTTTTTCTCAGAGAGCGCCGTGTCCAATCTGTGCCACAACACAAACGCTCAGGCTGCCAGGGCACTTGCAAAGGGTCGCAAATACAGTTGGACAGATGTCAGCGTTGGCGAGATGTACCGCTACATTGGACTCGTTTTCTACATGGCCGCGGTGAAGATGAGCTCCATCGCCGACTATTGGCGGCAGGACAGTCTTTTCTCTTTGCCACTTCCTGCCACAGTTATGTCAAGGGACAGATACCGCACCATTTCATGGAATTTGCACATGAGTCACCCAGATGCAGACAAGGAAAATGACAAAAAGAGGGGCACAGCTGAACATGACCGACTTTTCAGGATCAAACCTCTCATGGACACCATCCGTCTTGCGTGCAAAACCTTCTATCATCCTAAAAGAAATTTAGCTGTCAAGGAAAGACTGGTGGCATGCAAAGCAAATTTTGGAATGACACGGTTCACGAAACCAAAGCCAACAAAGCTGGGCTTCAAGTTTTATGTCCTTTCTGACACATCAAATGAATATACTGTGGACTTCTCTGTGTACACGGGCAAGAACAGCTTTCCTACAGGCCATGGGATTTCATATGATGCTGTGATGTCTCTTCTGGACAAGAAAGCTTTGGGCTCTGGGTACCATGTTTACATGGACGATTTCTTTACAAGTCCAAAGCTCTTAACAGACCTGCTTGCTCTGAAGTTTGGTGCTTGTGGGACTTACAGAGACTACAGGAGGGGCTTCCCACAGAGCGCATCTAATTCGCTGACCAAAAAGTCCACCAGGGGATCCATCAGGTGGATTCGGGATGGGCCTCTTGTGTGTGTGAAGTGGATGGACAAAAAAGAGGTGTCCGTTTGTTCCACCATTCATGCTGCCTATACAGGAGACCGTGTGCAAAGAAAAGTGAAAGCACAAGATACATGGAGGACAAAGACTTTTCCGTGTCCCTCACCTGTGACTGCGTACAACCACCACATGGGGTGCCGACCTGTCCGATCAGCTGTTGGAGTATTTCACTGCACAGCACAAAACCATGAAATGGTACAGAAAAGTCTTTCTACACTTCTTGGACATTGCTGCCACCAACGCTTTCATATTGCACAAGGAGCTACACGGAAACATGACGCGCAAGGAGTTTATGGAGCAGCTTACTGCAGAGCTCTGTGGTGTGTCTCAGAAAGAAGCACTGAAACAGACCAGTATTGACCACGTGCCAGTTCCAGGAGCTGAGCTGACTTCGAATGTCAGAAAAATTGCCACTACTGGTCGCCGCATATGTGCGCATTGCAAAGCAGTGTTTGGCAAGAAGCAACAGACACCTTGGAAATGTCAGGCATGTGACGTTCACTTGTGTCTTCAGTTGAACAGGAACTGTTTCCAGGAATGGCACAAAGATGTGTGAGCATGTTCAAAATGTGCCTTTATTCACACACCCCTCTTTTTTTTTTTTGATTTTGAGTATATTGTGCACTATGATTGTAAATAAACTACAAAAAGTCTCCTCACATTCTCATTTTCATTCTCATTTAATGTTCATATTAATAAACTCTTTAGGGAATGGATAAATATATCTGCGGGTGTTGAATGACCGGCACTATCTTGCATTCTGTTTTTCTATAACAAGAAGATCAGCTGTACAATCTAGGCTGAA